>BQNB010002763.1:0-28013 GCA_026074375.1 Tanacetum coccineum
GTTTTGTACGTTCTTTATGTCCACGCTTTCGTATTAAAAGGATATATCAAAATATTACATTTTAATATTTTTAACTCTCTGATGAACAGTGATTTTTACTGTTCATGCACTTTATAAAATTATTTTTATTAATTTAATTATCGTAATCTCGTAAAAATCATAACTTATTCGTTTTAACTCCGATTTTAGTGTTCCTTATACCTATGGATTCATAATTTAAAAATCTAACACTTTATCTAGATTATGAAAAGTGTAAGTTTCTGGTTTCAAAAAGTGTTTTTATAAATATACTTTTATAAACACACTTTTATATATTTATTATTGTAAACATGAAAAATCCATAACTCCTTCGTTATTGATCAAATAATTAAGATTCTTAATGTTTTGGAATCCTAAAAATTTATACTTTCTATAAAAAATAATCAAATATTTTTATCAGATGTGGAAAGTAATAAGTTTTATAAAATTTTCTTTTATAAAAGCATTTATTATTGTAAACTTGCAATTGGCGTAACTTCTTCGTTATAGCTCGGTTTTTCGAGTTCTTTATATGCATATGATCCTTGTAACATGTAGTATTCTAATAAAATATAAAATAAATGTTTTATTTTTTGATTTAAAACAGAATGTTTGGAGTTTTTATATAAAAAGTGTTTAAACTTATTTTTATAAACTTTTTGACATAAATGTAATACTACAAGTCCTCTACCATATTTCCTACTACAAGTCCCATATATTTTAAGTCCTCTAGTCCATCATCTGTCCAAGTATAACAAGTCCTTTCATTTGTTTACTTATAAACTTTAATATGTAAACTCTTAAACAATTAATCTATATATACTTTTATAAATTCAACCATACTTGTATAATGTATATACTTTCATTCCAACATGTTTTTAACATCAATATACCATATGAAAAAGTATTTCAAACCATGATCAAGTGTAAGAATCCATTTTACATCTTAACATATTTCTTAGATGGTGATTTATTACATAGACATTATATACACATAAAATCACAAATGTAAAGAGTGTAGGGTTTTTAGATGACCTTAGGATGATGTAGGATGAATAGATACAAGTTCTAAACCCTAATTTAGAATCAAAACCCAAGCTTCCAAGACCAGAAAACCCTAATTTTCCAAGAAACCCTATTCTTGTACTTTCTTGATTAAACCCTTGTATATGCTAAACCAAGCCTTTAATACACCATAGAATACCTTATGTGTGATACTAGAACATTTGAATACTTGCTAAGAAAATTTTTATAGATGTTTTATGGGTGTTGATTTGAGTCGTGGCTAGGGAGAGACAAAGAGAGAGTTTTTGTGAAGTTTTTGGTTAAGAAAAATGTGTATGTGTGTTATCTACAAGTATGCATGTATTTATATACCAATGAGCTAGTCAAGAACACTATTAGGAAGTCAAGACTAGTAGAAACAAGGGGGATGGTGGACAATAGGGAGGGAAATAAGGAGATCATTTGGTCAAAAACACTAGTCATGGCTAGGTATAATGAGTCCTAGGTTTTATATAAGTTCCTAGTTGATAAATTGTGTGCTTCTTGTCCCCTTTGGTGTTGATTATGTCTAAAATAGGGGAGGGAGAGCATTAGATGAGTCTTTGATATCTTATGTTGAATTTCTAGTGATACTTGAAGTATAAGGATGTAGTTTTAAGTGTAGAAGTGAATACTTGTAGCATTTGTTTTCTTGTCGGTTTCTTATATGCAAAATTTGGCTAATATGATAAATATGGGTAAGTTTTATAAAACTTTGAGTATTAGGTATAATAATGGGTATTTGTTGAAGTGTAAATAAGTGTTGGTGGTTTCATAAATGCCTAAATGTATTTTATCGTGAAACGTAACCACTTTACGTAACCAATAAAAATAAAATGTGCAAAGTTAATAATTATCCTACAAATAATTATCTAACACTTGCTTGACGTAAACCTTTAATTGTGTGATGCCCGTTTACGTTGAATGACCTGAAAACACGGGGTGTTATAGTCTTTCCCCGTTAAATGAGCCTTGTCCTCAAGGCTTAAGTCACGGCACTTGATGATGGTGCGGCCTTTGTGAAGAGATGCGAATACTTCTTTTGAAATTGGTCTTCACGTTCCCATGTGAATTCAAGACCTCTCCTAGAGTTCCACCGAACCTTGACAATTGGGATACAGTTTGAATTTTCTACGGGTTTCTTCACAAAATGGATCTTATCGTCAATATGAATTCCATCCAATGGTATGGCTAATGGTTCGTCGGAATAACACTTCTTTAAGTTGGATACATGAAACGTACTGTGAACCCTGCTCAACTCTTGAGGAAGATCAAGCTTGTAAGCAATGGATCAAACCTTTTCCAACACCTTGAATGGTCCAACATACCTGGGGTTTAACTTTCCCCGTTTTCCAAAACGTACGACCCCTTTCCAAGGTGAAACCTTAAGCATAACTCTATCTCCAACTTGAAATTCCATCGGTTTATGCTTTAAATCGGCGTAACTCTTTTGTCGATCACGAGCAGCTTAAATCCTTTGTTTGTTCTGGATGATCTTCTTGGTTGTCTCTTGAACTATTACTGGACCGGTGAGTTGAACTTCTCCAACCTCGGCCCAACAAACAGGTGAACGACACTTTCGACCATAAAGTACTTCAAATGGTGCAGCCTTGATGCTAGCGTGATAACTATTGATATATGAAAACTCAACTAACGACAAGTGTTTAACCCAACCATTTTCAAAGTCGATCACACAAGCACGTAGCATATCCTCGAGAGTTTGGATAGTTCTCTCACTTTGTCCGTTAGTTTGTGGATGGTATGCAGTACTCATATACAAATTCATACCCAAGGTATTCTGAAGTGACATGCAAAAATTTGATGCAAACCTAGGGTCACGATCACAAATGACTGAGACATGTATTTCATGCCTCGTGACTACCTCTTTCAGGTATATTCTTGCCAATCTTTCCATGGAATCAGTTTCTATAACACCCTGTGTTTTCAAGTCTTTGACGACGTCAATAAATGTACTATTTATTTTTAGTGTTGTACGCGTTTACTTAGGAAGCTTTGTGATAAAATCCATTGTGATGTTATCCTATTTCCATTGGGGTATCTCGGGTTGTATCAACAAACCTGATGGCCTTTGATGCCTCACGGACCTTTGACCCTATTCACAATTTCAACATTTCTAGCCACATAGGTAGGCGATGCCGGGTTTCCATATTGGCCACCAATATAGTTTCTCCATGTCTTGGTACATCATGTCGGAACCACGTAAGTTGATGGAGTATATTAGTATTTGTGGTGTACTCGGCATGAACACAGTCCTCAATACATCATAACATGTCAATCCAACACATGCCTTTTAAGCATAAGGTTCCACATCGCGCGGGGCTCCAATTTCTCCTTCGGATATATCCTTCCTGATCAATACCCTCCTACAACATCGTGTCATGACTTTTTCTGGTTTCTGAGCTCAAGTCTGAGCATTTAAGATTTGTTGGGAAGATCCAAACTAAAAGTCCATAACTAAAGCTCAACTCTTAATGTTTAATTCGCTAATTCCTCTCAAAAGCACAAGCACAACATTTGCCTCCTTGCTGATAAACGAAATCTCACAATCGTAGTCACTGAGCAAACTCTAACCAACAACGATGTTGCCGTCATATTCAAATCCATTTTGGTCTAGTATGGTGGCAGACATCTATGATCTGTGAACGACCGTACACTGGTACCATACAAGTAAGCCTCCAAATCTTTAGAGCAAACATGAACCACCGCACCAAATTTCCAAACATAGTAGTAATAAATTCCATCTCATGAATCTTCAATTTCGGTGAATGCGTAAGCAATCACCTCCTCATGTTTTCATCAAAACCGCACCCAATCCTTTATGTGACGCAACGACAAAACCAATGAAGTCTTAGCTCCTTGAGGGAGAGCTAAGATAGAGCACTACATACCTTTAGTCTTCAATGTCCTGAAAAGCTGCATCCTGCTTGTCACCCAATCAAAGGCGACTTTCTTCTGAAGTTGAGTTAGGTCATCGCATGCGATTTTGAAAACCCTTCAATATGTAATCTTCGATAGTAACCAGCGAGACCTAAAAATTGACGAATCTCCGTTTGTGGTTTTAGGAGCGCCCAAACCTTAATAGATTCGATCTTTGGCATGGGATCCCACGTGAATGCCTTGACAGTTAATCACGGTGAACGAGAAATTAGTACCTTAGGGTATCCAAAAATCACATTTGAAAACTTAGCATAAAACTCCTCCATCTTAAGCAGTTCTAGTAATGTGCCTAAAGACGATTCATCCACGTTCCTTCTTGTCCTTTGAATAAAAAAAGTATATCAATCGATAAAGCAATTACAAACTTATCCAAGTAAGGTTTTGCACACTCGTTTCGGAGGTCTATGAAACCCGCAGGTGCATTTGTCAAACCAATGGCATCACCTGGAACTCGTAATGAACCATGACATAGTTGAAGGGAGATACCGAGTCCTAAATGCCGTCTTTGGAATATCCTCTTCTCGTACTCTAAGTTGATGATAAAACTCCGACCGTAAGTCTATCTTCGAATAAACATAAGGATCCTTGTAGTTGATCAAACAAATCATCAATCCTTGGGAGAGGATAAAAATTCGTCCACCCGACATAATTAGTTAATTCTTGTAGTCGATGTACATTCCGGATGAACTGACCTTTTTTTTGACAACAAGGACTGGAGCTCCCCAAGTGAGGAACTGGGCGGTTATAAAGCCTTTGTCGGACAGTTCTTGCAGTTGCTCCGACAATTCTTTCATTTCGGAAGGAGCCAATCGATAAAGTGCTCGTGCTACAGGTGCAGCACCAGGTACCAAATCGATCTGGAATTCCACTTGTCGAGTCGGTGGAAGACCAGATAAATCTTCTGGAAATATCTCAAGAAAATCTTGAACGATTAGTACGTCCTCAAGTCGCTTCTCCCCTGACTTGACTTCAATCTCCTTTGTAGTAACATGTGCCAAAACGACGTGATGTCGTCTCAACAAATATTTATGAGTTTTGGTGCACAAAATGATGTTCAAACGAGTCCCCTTTCCCTGGTTTCTTCTGTCACCATGAATGATTAAGATTTAATTTCCCCAGGGAATACGAACGATCTTCTCGGCACAATCAATGACAGAATGTAACTATTAAGACAACCAATCATACCATTATTGGACATCAAAAGCTACCCAGTTCTACGGGGCATTAAGTTAATGTTGAAGGGATGATCTAAGAAGTTTAACGTACAACCCCGAATGATAGTGTTTATCTTAATTATTTTTTCTCCGCGGCTAGTTCAACATCATAATAATGGTCCAATGTAGTTGGTGTGATATCAATTAGGGAACTAAATGTAGTAGATACAAAACTCCTATCGGCACCAGTATCAAATAAGATAGAAGCATAGCGGTTGTTTAGAAGGAACGTACCCGTAACGACGTTGGAGTCCATGTTTGTTCCCGCATTGCCCACCACGTACACTTTCGCTGGGGCATTGCCATTCCCACCTTGATTACCACGGTTTTTATTCTTCAACCTCGGGCAGTCTCTCTTGAAATGCCCCTGAACACCACACTCATAGCAAGTGCCAGCATTCTGAGTTGTTCCAGAGTTCCCCCGATTGTTATTATTACCATTGGGACCAGAACTCCTACAGTCACGAGCCAGATGGCCGACCTTCTTGCATTTATTACACCTGGGAGCACATGGCCCTTTGTGGTGATAGTTTTCATATATGTACACAGGGAAATTGATCCTTTTTCCCCTCTTATTCTCACCAAGTCCCAGCATTGTAAGGCCCTCCCATTTCTGCCTCTTGTTTTGTTGTAGGTGCCCTGATTGTTTCCTCAGCATTATACTCAAAACTTCTTTCTTCTGCTCAGCTTGCTTTCGGAATTGTAAGAGTTTTTGGTCCATTAATCATTGGCAAACTTCAATTGCGCCCTCCTCCATTTGTCTGGGGGCCGATATGACATCACATTTCCCCGGATCATATCAGGGAGTCCACCAACATATTTCTCAACTTCATCCGATTCCTCGGGAAACATACGTCCACACATCAGTGCAAGCTCTTGGAAATGCAGAGTATAACTTTGTGATGTCAGTAACCCTACGCCTTAGGTTCCAAATCTCCATCTCCACTTCTTATTGATTTCACCCCTTGGGCGTATATGGACTGTTATCACTTCTTTATGTCTTCCAGTCCTTGGCATAATGCAACATCTTTGAGTAACATCCTTCAGTGGGATATTCCACCATGTAAGGAGCACTCAACAAATGCAAGTAGCGCACTTTAACTGGTTCTCCCAAGCACAGTTGCTTATGTGGAAACACTGATCCATCTTTTAAACCATGGGCCAACACAAACTACCCCTTTAGTACCCTTAAAATTTAGTGGATGACAGTTCAGGAAATCTTTATACGTACACTCACGCAGAGTGCATGTAGTTCCTCTGTTTCCAATGCCAGAATTGTGGCTTTTGTCGCCATGACCATTAGTGTTGTTTCGAAGAGTTTCATGATTAGCAAGTGCCGCGGAGACTCTTGCTTTGATTAGTTGTTCAATAGCAGCAGCTGTCATAGGGGCAGCAGCCGCAGCAGCAACAGCGGCCCTTGCAGTAGCAGAGGATCTCCTTGGTGGCATATTGTTCTAAATCACAACAATATAAAACAGGTGAGTTTTCATAAACCTCTCAACATGACATGGGTACAACATATATATAACAAGATCACATCACACATTGATTATATAACATGACTGGGATCACAACACATAACAGAATTGAGATCGACATAACCTAATACAACACGTTATATATATAACAAGATCACATCACACGGTGATTATATCACATGACTAGGATCACAACACATAATAGAATTGAGATCGACATTATATAATACAACACATCATATATAACTGGAAAACATACATGATTGTCTAATACAATAAATGAAAATACAAGTCCTACTGCCGTGCTAGCTGGGAATAAAACCCATAATACTTAGCCGGCTACAAATGATAGCTATGAACATGAAAGTAAACCTACGCACTACTACCAGTTCCCTCGGGAGCATCCGCACGAGCCTGATCTCTAGCCTGAAGTGCTCGAATCAAGCCTAGAGTCGTCGCCAAATGTCCCTGCAGCGATGAAACCTGTGCGGTCAGGGCCGCTATCAATGAATCCTGCTCATCGATAATGTGATCCTGCATCCAAGCATGGGTCTTGTATCCCTGAAGCTCATAATGGACAGCCAAACTAAATCCCATAGAGTGTGCCCAAGCCTCTTGGGAGACTAGAGCCTCCTGATCTAACAGTCGTGCAGTCTCATAGTGGTACTGCCTATCATCGATCAATGTCTCAACACTCTGAAATATCTGAGTCTGCCTATCCTGGGCATCCTTGATCACAGCATAAATGTCTTGAGTGTCCTGCTCCTGCACCGCAGCGAGCTCGGTCACCCTAGTGTTGACCCCTTCAAGGGTCACCGGTGCTATCTCCTCGGCAGCCTCTCTTGGGTCTACCCAAGTATCTCTAATCCTATAGCCGACCTCCTCGGCTCTCTGACGTCTGGTTTCGGCATCCAGAGTGCCGATAAACCCATAGTCTATCCCATGACCTCCAGCAGGTCTAGGAGCAGTAGTCGAACTCTCCTCCACCTCATACCTCGATGTGAGAGCAGTCAGACATAACCTCTTACAAGGTGGTAACCTCGGAACCTCTTATAAAGGAGTATCCTCCCTACGGTCGACTAAGTGGAATTACAGTAGTGCTGGTAGTGGTGAATTGGGATGATGGAAATGGGTAATGATGTGGGTACATGTGGTGGTAAATGTTAGTGGATGATGGAAAGAGTTGTAATGTGTGGTGAAGGGGAATCTAGTAACAGAGATGACCCAATGCAGGTGATAGTGTAGATGGTGGTGGTGATGGTGTGTAGGGAGGCGAACAACATACTCAGCAATGCCGTGCCTCTCATAGATTAGTGACATAATCGGTGGCACAAGCCTGACAGAAATCCGTGCCCTAAGAGAGGACATGACTGAGAAAAAGGCGCTATAGTCCTGAGGTGATCAAGGTGTCAGGTGCAGACTCATCAGTCTCAACGGCTAGTCTCCTCGAAGAGGGACATGGTTAACAATTGGGTGCAACAACAGAGGTTAGTCGGAGCCAGATGCTCCTCCATGCTCCTCCTTAGCCTCCCCCTCCTCGGAAGACTCCTCCTCCTCGTCATCATCAGAGGAGTCATCATCATCACCGTCACCTCCATCAGCTGGATAGTCTACTGGACCATTCTTAGAGTCCTCCTCAGGATCCTCCTCGAGATCCAAGTCAGCATCGGTTAGCCTGGATATAAGGCCTATAGGATAAAATAAGAGCAACACATAAGGCTGATCCTACATGGGACCTCCCTCGTTAGATGGGGCCAAGTACTTCGTGGTACACTGGTCCGGCACTAATCTGGCGAAAGAGCGGTGCCCTGCTCTGGCTCCGTCAAGGCCAAGACACGAAGTCCGTTATGCCATGCAGCCTCCGGTGAGTCGAGGCTGCCACCCCCCCTAGAGTCCCTAAGAAAGTCCAAACCCAAGCTAGCGGGTCTCCATGCAATTATATAGATGTATATGTAACCTCGGATGATGCCGAATCCGATGACATGACTGTATCTGTAACGCTCAAACAGAGTTTACATTGGTACATACAAAAGACTAATAATAATATACTTAAAATATATATAAGCACGTATGAGAACCATGCAGCATCTAGTATGCCCCAACTAATGCAACAAGTAACGTATGAATGAATGTCCCATAAAAATCCCTTTTTATGATGCAATGTTTAAAAACGGTTATAGTCCAAGTAAAAACATTTGACCTGGTTCTCTATAACCTTCGCTCAAGATACCAATCTGTAACACCTCCAAATTGGGTTGCAGCGGAATATGAGTATCCGGGAGCGTTACATTATTGATCAATTGAACAAGATATGAGAACGACCTCTAAAAGAGTCGTTTAAAATACGATACATTGGATTTATTGAAATTGTTTAATACAAAGCACAACGGCTTAAAATAGTTAAGCAACTTTGATAAGCAAAGATTTTTAGATCTATAACAATATCCCAACCTGTTATGACTCCAATCTCTAATGCATGACTCCCAAAAGAACTATCCCAATGTATCCTTAGCGCCTTCTTGCCTCATTGACCTAGAAAAACATTCTAAAAACGTCACATAAATTTGGTGAATTTAATAGGTTTTATTGTAAAATGTAATGAAGACCGTAAAGATTTTCAATGTATTATAATGCACATATAAACATCACAAATGCAATTACGTTTCCCTAAAGCACATGACACTAAAGCTCGCAATGTATGAAATATACAATATAAATTGCTTACATTGCCCGGATGATGTTCTAACACCCGCAACATCCTAATACCGACATTGTATGACATCCTTATGGTTTCACTGATTCCCAGTTACACCAGTGAGAGCTACTCACCCAGATGGGGATGTCACCACAAATAGATCTATTTTATAACATGTCGCGGGCTCGAACTTAAAGGTAATTGACGTTCATGATAATGGGCTAAGAAGGGTTATCGCTTACTAGACAAACACGAAATCATGATAAAATGTACACTTACATTAATTTGTAAAAACAAATCATGATTCTCACCCAAAGTTGTAAATCATTAATATATTAAAACATGGGGCTATGAACTTACCTCAACAAATAAAGTGAATGAAATAAATCAAGTGAGTGAATCGACAAGCGAAGTCCGAATGCAACCTAATTAAACATAGGTCGTATGAATACTTTGAATAACCAATGTCATACATAATTCTATATAGTTACATCACCACCTAAAAGTGTTTGTTTAATTTATTATAAACGTAAAACAATTTGATTGTATTTGTAAAAATAAAATGATCATGAATCCGTATTGTGAATTGGTTCCAACATTAATACTTTTTATGAGAAGTTAATTGGTTTAATCACCTTTAGATAATTATATAATAACATTATATAATTATTTAATTGATTTCACAAAAAAGTGCACAACCTAAAAATAGTGCATAAGGTTTTTATAACCTTATATTTTTTTACATTTCTAATTCGATTGCATATTCTTTAATATCCGTGGTTTTCGTATTTGAATGAAATTTAAAATATCATATTTGTAAATATAAGTAACTGATGAACAGTAACAATTAAATCAATTACTAACTTATATAAAACGTACTACTTATATAATTAATTGTTAGTAATATTAAAAATGTCGTAATCTATTCTTATTAAACCTCCGTTTAATACGTTTCTTTATATGTATGTTTCTATTTGAAAAAATCTAATCCAACCATTACATTTATTATGTGTATTTTACTGTTTTGAACATTAACAGTATGTGATAGTATTTATAGAAAAATGCTTTTTTTATAAATATAAATTGTTGAAATCGAATAAAAATCGATATCTCTTTTCCGGTTACTCTCGTTTTTAGTGGGGGATTCTTTCCGCCCACCGTCTTTTGTAATTAAAGGCTCTATCCTACAAAAATAGATTCCCAACAGCTCACTGTCGCGACAGTAGCAGGTTTTATAAAACTACTCTTATAAAGTTCTTTTTGTTTTATTTTATTACATAAAACGAGAAAAAGTCATAAAAAATTCATTACCCTTTCGGTTTCTAAAGGTTTCTTACCTTTTTATAATCCTTATACAATCTAATTTTATAGAAAAATATCAAATAGTTAACTTAAATTCGAATTGTATTATTTTTATAACTTTCTTTTATAAAAATACTTTTATAATTGTAAATCTTTTAAACATCATAACTCCTTCGTTATTTATCGGATTTTCAGGTTTCTTATATGCTTACGCTCCTTGTGAAATGTACTATTTTATAAAATTATAAAATAATTTCTCCCATGTACTGTTTGCTAGAGTAAATTCAAAAAGTGTTTATAATTTTTAAATAAACTTGTTTTATGTATTATTATATTATATAAATTATAACAAGTCCTCTAATTTATACAATACATATCTTGTGTATATAATAAGTCCTCTATATCATAATATGTCCATATTGTCCAAGGAATAAAATCCAACATATTTATTTAATTCTATAAACTTTATAATTAAATAAATAATAAAAACTTAACAATTAATTACATAAATTGCCCAACACTTGTGAATTCTTATTTTAAGCATATTGACATATTTAAAACATCATCTTAATCACATGGAAAAATAAATTCGTGTATATATATATATATATATATATATATATATATATATGTTTTTACTTTACAAACTTTAATAGAAAAACCTAGGTGATGATTTAACTATACACAATTATATAAAACATGAAACTAACATATTGAAAAGATTAGGGTTCTTAGAAGACCTTAATGAAGATGAATGATGATAGTGCACAAGCAAGACCCAAGTATTTAACCCTAAATACTTCCACAAAAGTCTAACTTAACCAAGAAAACCCTAATTCTTTCTTGCTTGCAAAATCCTTGTAAATACCAAACCAAGCTTCCAAGACACCTTGTATATGATTAATAATAACCCTTAAACACTTGTACTAGCTTAGAAATCAAAAATGTGAATTATTTGAGTGTGAGAAATGCAAGCCGTGGGTTAGGAGCTCAAAAAGAGAGGTTTTGTGCTTTGTTTGCTTGAAATGATAGTGTGGAATTACTTCCAACTTTATATGGCTTCTATTATAGCTAAACAGGAAGAATACCATTCAAAGTGAAAGCATCAAATGGTTTTATGTGTTGTGTTTATGGTCTGGTCCGTTGTGAGACAATTAGGGTAAGGGATATTATTTTTTTTATAATTACTTAGGCCTTGTAAGAAGCATGGTAATAGATTGCTTTGTGTAAGAAATATATAACAATCTATGCATCTTGACTTACCCTTCCTTCCTTGGCTACTATATGTGTATATGAACACAAAGGGAGACAAAATAAGCATTTTGAGTTCCTTGATCCAAAGTTAAAGGAAATACTAGTTTATTCAAGTTAGTGGAGGTTTGTTGGATTTAATTTCAAGTTGTATGTGTAGTATAAGCATAAATTCGGCTAGGGGCTGAATATGGACAAGATTTTATGAAGTTTTTGAGTATTGTGGGTATTAGTGGGTATTTGTTGAAGTGTAGGTGGGTTTATGGTTTGCCATGCATGCAAAAGTGTAGTTTTATTGCGTTACGTAAACGTTTTACGTAACCAATAAAAATAAAAAGCGTAAAGTTATAAATTATCATCCTAATAACTTTATAACACTTACTTGACGTAAACATTTAATTGTTTGATGCCCGTTTACGTTAAATGCTCATTTTTAGTTTACGCGATTTAGCTTAACGATAAAAATTAAAAGTAAACGCGCAAAAGCCTAAAAATAAATAATTGAATAATTGAAGTCGTAAATGACCTGAAAATGTGAAATGTTACATTGTAGATTTTGAACTTAAGCAATGGAGGATGGTATGTATCATATACTTTCATTGAGGAGAAAAGAGGGCCTTTTGAAAAGTTAGTTTATTAAGTTCACCCTCATACCCATCAATGCAAGGTTGAAAAATAGCATCATTTGTGAGGCAAGCAGTAACATCAGCTCATTAAGAACTAAGGGAACTTCTTATTGATGCATTCGTAAACTACTACTTGCCTTGTTAGTCAACAGTAGCATGAATTTGCTTCTCTCATTGACTGTTTGGAACTAGCTGTGTTCACCAAACTTTTCAATATACTAAAATATAGATAGTATACTTACAGTGAAGCATGATGTTCAAACTTTATGTAAGAAAGTCCCACTATCTCATGAAATTATGAATTGCTGTATGTTTTCTCCCAAACACGCGACCATTTTGTTGATCGAACCAAAATTCCAATCAGCCATAGATGCTTGAAAAGTTTGAGTGAGGTGTAAGGATAAGGATCGATTATGAATGTGAGGTTTAGAGAAGTTAATTGAGATTTATAGGAGATGTGATTTAGGGTTTGAGATGACGACTGAATAAACTTGAGTCTTTATCTTAAAGAAAGAGTATTATATAAAGAAAGATCAAGAAATATCCAATTCATAGACCCCTATAAGCAAGTTGTTGGCAGAAATATCTCAACGGTTATAATTAATTAATGAAAATCTATTATGCTCTCAAACAGTAGTAACGGTAACAAGCAGCACAAACTTTTGTCTAGCAGCACTAACTTTATGCCTGGCAGCACCAACTTTGCCTGGCAGTACGAATTTTGTGTCTGGCAGCACTAACTTGTTAGTTTCCATTTAGTACCCTCAAATCCAATCCAAACTGCATCTTTAACCCAATCTAAGCATCAAAACCATTGTTAAACACCTTTGAGCAGCACTAACCAAGCCTAGCAGTATTAACTTTTGTTTTAGCAGTACAAAGTTTCTTCAGCAGTATTAACTAAACTCAGCAGTACTATCTTGTTGTACAAACAGTACTAACTCTGTCTTCAATAATTATACAACAACATGCCTCTATTCTTCACAAGCACACTAGAAAAGACTAGATAGACATGTGAGAATTCATGAGGATCCATATTTATGCATAACCCATGAATAAAAGTTAAGAACTGTTGTCTATCCAACATATGAACCTCCCCTCAACCAATGCAGCTATAGACAAACTCATCTACAAATTGTACAACAACTCTGAAGTCACCATCTTGCCTTACCTAAACTAATGCAGCTATAGGTTGAGCATGCCAATGTTAACAATTAAGAAATTGAACCTGCTAACATCAAAAGCTTTAGTTAAAAGATCAGCCACATTTTCATCAGTGTGAATCTTTAGCACCTAGATAAGCTTCTTCTCATAAGCATCCCTAATGAAATGGTGCCTAATCTAAATATGCTTTGTTTTGGAGTGAAACAATGGATTCTCTACAATGCATATTATGCTTTCATTATCAATGTAGATCTTTGTGTTCATAAAATTGAATCCATAGTCTAACAATTGATTTTGAACCCACAATACTTGCCCACAGCAGTTAGCAGCAACCACATACTCTGCCTCTGTAGTAGAAGTAGCCACAATTGTCTGCTTCTTGCACTGCCATGAAATAAGTCTCCTGCCAAGAAAATGACAACCTCTTGTTGTGGATTTCCTGTCAAGATTTGCTCTAGCATAATCACTATCTGAGTAGGCTTCCAGGTCAAATGATGACACTCTAGGATCTCCAAAGGCCAGATTGGGTTGCCTTTGAGGTACCTAAAGATCCTCTTCACAGCATAAAGATGTGAGGTTTTTGGAGTTACCTAAAACCTAGAACAAGCACAGACTGCAAACATAATATCAGGCCTAGAAGCAGTCAAGTACATTAAAGAGCCAATCATGGATCTATAAAGATGTACATCCACATCAGCAGCTTCTTCATCCTTGGTCAAAGGCTTCTGGGTCTCAATTAGAGTACTGGCAGTCTTCACACTAGCAAAATCAAACTTCTTCAGGATCTCTGCAACATACTTATCCTGACTTATGAAAATACCATCTTCTTTCTGTTTGACTTGTATTCTAGAAAGAGTTAAGATCTCCCACAGAACTCATCGAAATCTGCTCATTCATTTAATGCCTGTCAAATTCATCACACCAAGACCTCTTTGTAGAACCAAAAAATATTATCGTCCACAGTAAACCTGTACCAACACATAAACCTGTACCAACATGATATCATTCTTGTCGCTTCTTAGATGAAAAGATCCCTGTCAAATGTTCCTCTTATGTATCCAGTCTTCAACAAAAAAGTAGATAAAGTAGCATACTAGGCTCTAGGAGCTTGGTGTAAACCATACAGAGCTTTTAAGGTACAAGTTGCATACTTCACTTGATATTTCTCCGGACAGTTGCTGATGTGAAACACAGTCTCCATCTTCTCACTCCACCTTATCAGACCAACTACTCCTTCGGTTCCTTTAAAGCTTAATGGTTGACACTTCATGAAGTCTTGATAAGTACATTCACGAGCAACCAACCTATCACCTCTTCCATTCTCATTGTGGTTCTCATTACCGTCACCGTTGTCGCCTCCATTGTTTCCATTTCCATTACCATTTCCATTTCCATTTCCATTGTCATTCCCATTCCCGTTTCCATTACCGTTTCTATTATCATTCCCATTCCCGTTTCCATTACCATTTCCATTGTCATTCCCATTCCCTAGTTTAAGATTTCAGTTAACTCGATGAGCTTCTAGAGCTGCGTTCACACGTTGGTTGATCATTTCTTCAATTGCGGCGTGGGTCATCCCAGAATGAGTGTTTGTCATTGTTCTACATCACAATACACAACCCATAGTCAGATTTTTGAAACGAATATACAACATCGGTAATGATAATTTAATACATGATATGAAGTAAATTTAATTGTAACACGTTTGCCAAGAAAATAAATAACAATATAATTAATAAGCGAGAGAATCCAAAACAAGCTTTTCATTTCATAAATAATAGCATAATTCGATTACAACCCAAATCCAAAATAGGTTCATGATTCACAATTATTTACTGCTAATACCTAGACCTAACCATTGGCCTAATGTCCTACATGATCAGGGTAAACTAGACTCATGGGCGAAAGCCAAAACGCCTCCCATGTTTCAACTCCAACTCCTTAAGCCTCCCTCGAGCTCATCACGATCCCTACGAATCTGACGATACTCCTCCGGTAAAAGGGACATTTGTAGTCGTAGGTTGCTTACACCGATCCCTCTCAATATCCCAAATAGCACGAACCTGAGGTTCTCAACCTCAGCTATAGTCATCTCAGCCATCCTAGCTCTGTCTCCACTAGCTATCAACTGATCGGCCTCCAACCGTCTCTGAGCAGTCTCAATCCTGACAATCCTATCAATACGAACCTCAGACATATGATGGTAAAAGTCAGCACAGCATCACTCAAGTCAACCGGCATATCCTCGACTGACCTAACAATGCCATCCCTAGTGCCAGATGAGTAGGAGTATTCCTCCCAGCTGGCTCTACAATCTCCTCCTCAACTAACGGTGCAGTCATAGGGTCGATACCTACCTCAGCCGTATCTCCAGCGCTAGCGTCAGCCTCATACTCCTCTGTGTCATCCCTGGCATCCCTATGGTCAATCTCAACATGATCTCCAACCTCATCCCCATCACCAAATACCAAATACTCGTATCCAACCCCAATCCCTGTAAAGACCAACCTCGCATCCTCCTCTAGTAGCTCCGATGAATATGATCTCTGAACCTCTTACGTGGGGTGGTAAATGATCCAGACAAGGGTAGAGCTATTGATCCCGTAAACTGGCTGGTTATTGGTTAACGATTTCAAACCGTGTGATCTCATTATCTTACGAGTGGGTACAGCAGAAATGTTGGAGATGAATGCATGGGTCTCTTCTCGGTAAACCTCTGATGATGACTCGGATGTAGTCGGTGGATACAAGGTAGATAGTGGAGCAGCACACCAACGATGAAATGCCTCACTACGTTCGTGGTGCTTAATCGAGAGGGTTAACAACAATCTGGGTGATACATCTCTAGTCGAAGATCCCGAATGAGCCTGATCTGACGCATCCAAACCCAAAGAATGAACTGGCGAAATCCGAAGATGAACTGGAAGAAGATGAGTGATTGATCTGGAGAAACGAGTGGTGCTTGCCTCGATGCTAATCTGCGCGATGGTAAAGGTCCACTCTCTCCTTGCAGTCAACAACTTAGCGGCCCGTTAAGAGGGTTGCGCCGTGTAAGTATACCCAAAAGGATTAGCCTCCCAGGGTCGGATAGAGTCGCTGACCGTCGACGAATCCTCGTGGGCGGGGCTTGAGTAAAGGAGCAATAGGAAAAACTATTTTGATGATGATGGACTTTGCTGTTTACCCTGCTCATCCACAAGCATACGGCAAACAAACAATAAGGGTCATGCGTTGGTGGTCCATTCAGAAAAATAGGAGCCTCTGAAGAATCGGTGCTTATGAATGTTGCTCCTGATTTGGTTTATATTTACTTCTTTAGTGAGATCGCCTGTAGCGGGGAAATGTTGCTTGGTGAAGTCATCTCATCTGGTGAATCAGAATCGAGAACCCGGTATAAGGAACCATGCCACACAATCCAGTTGGGTTGAATGCGACAAGAGTCGTCTCAAACCATAGGAGGTGGGCAGATGAATAACAGGAGCAATAGTAGAAGTCTTGGAGCAACCATGAAGTAGAAGGAATAACAGTAGGGCTATCACAAAAAGGAATAACACGAGAGGGCGGGGTGGATCCCACCATCTCATCCGTAAGAATCAGAAGATAATAATGATAGCTGAAGCTGCCATAATCTGTCCAAGCAAACGTTTATATAAATCTCCTTTATATGATCCATGCAATGGCATAAGAAATGCTAAATGAATGGCAAGGTAAATATGAAATATGGTAATTACTCTTACGCTATATATAGTAATCTATATTTATGATATGCAGCATGAGATAGATAACCAATGTATGCACAAAATAGAGGCACTAAGGATCACATACTGGTTATAGGACCAGACTAGTATAACTTTACCCTGGTTCTCTATAACCTTGGCTCTGATTACCAATCTGTCAATCACCCCCAAACGGGGCCTGGACGAAATACGTGTGTCCGGGAGGGGATTCGTGACGTCATAACAATCCGATCACAAAGCAATAAAGAACGACCACTAATCATGGACGTTTGAAAAAGTTTACTCGTTGCATAAGATAAAATAAATTTAAGTTTTACAAACGGTCATAAGAGAGTTAAATGTAGCGGAAGCATAGCAAAGTTTTGATAATGACAACGAGTAAATAATAGATAAGTCTTGAAATTGGCGAAGTCACATAGCACATAGACTCCACATAGCATCAAGAATCAATCCAAGCTAAGCACCTAAGAAAACATGTTTAAAACGTCAACATAATGTTGGTGAATTCATAGGTTTAAGTTAATACAAGAGTGGACCACAAGATTTCAGAACGTATGTGACTACTATAACAAATACATCATCACATAAAAAAGTATTTACTGTTGCACTAAGCTCATGACACTGAAGCTAATTATCAACAGGGCATGCTACATCCTGTCGCATAGTATTCCTGCCCTAACCGGTGTCCCAAACCAAAGACCACCATAATTTCAATCGACATGACAATATATCCGTTTGTTCTTCGTTATGTGGAAAACCAAAGCGGTATAAGGGATAATTAGTCCCAATAGATTATTTACTCTACTCGCGCTCCCTCACGGTCCTCCGGTCGGAAGAAAACTAACAGTTTATGAAAATTTGGGAGTAGTAGGTTGTAAGCACTAGGCAAATACACAATAAACATGTAAAACTCGCGTAAAGAACTAGTGTCATTTAAAAGCAAATACAATGTTTCTACCCCTGGTATAAGATTTGTTAAATCGTAAAAAATGTGGGCTATGAACTCAATTAGCAAGGGTAAGCGATAACCACAACAAATGATGAAGATATAAGGAGGTCTAGCCGCGACCTAGAGTAAGTAAGGGTATGACTTAGCATTCTATTCAAAAGAAACAAGTAAAGCATCCATGTTCATCATTTAAAGCATCCAAGTGTGTTTGCGTTTTAGTAATAAAAGACTTTGAAACTTTACCACGTCTTAGTTAAATCCCGACACTTGTAAAAAGTTACTATTTTTAGAAACTTTCCTTTTTAGGAAACTTTTTAGTTTCAAAACGTTAATAGCGTCCCCTATTTTCTTAAGTTCCCATATTTTACAAACCGCTTAAACAATTCTAAACCGCCTAATCCTTATGTTTAAATTGCCTAAACGTCCGTTTCGTACCATTTTTAATAATCCTACTTTTTATTAAAATCGGTATCTCAAATAACCTTTCATGACGTTTCTAGTTGTTCTAACTAATTACCTAACATTCCTATATGTTTCGCTCGCATTTAAAACATCCAAAATCGTCCGAAAGTGCCCGAAACCCCCTTTTTATTTTCCAATCAGCAAGCATTATTTAGAATTTTTCTTAAAAGTCTATTTTTCCGGTTTGTGGTAAAAATGTCTCTCATTTCGGACTACTTTCGTGTTTTATACTTAAGCGATTCGACCCGTAAGGGGAGACTCCGAAATCCTTTCATTTTATTTTTTTTTTTTTTTTTTTATTTTTTTTTTTTTTTTTCTTTTTTCTTTTTTTTTATTTTTCTTTTTTTTTCCTTTTTTTTTTTTTTTCTTTCTTTTGAGCCCGTTTTAGCTGCTGATCTGGTCATTACATTTCCGTTTTCGCTGAAAAATGTTTTGAATTTCATTTGACCATAACTTGGCCGTTTTAAGTCCGCTTTTAATGTGTGATATATAAAAAATTATCTATTCGAAACGAGCTCTTCGAAAACTACTTTTACGCCTAATGAAAACATTTTTAAGTCGCTCAAAACCACCAAACTAATTTGGGACAGCAAGTATGGTTTGCCGAAATACGACCAAAAATCAACCCAACTCGCATAATAGTGCCTAATCTAGTTCAACCTTTATTTATAACTAATCCACCACAAAACTAACCTTAATCCAACCTAATCTCTATTGTTGCAACTCTCATCAACTCTCAATCTCACTAAGAACATATTATAAATATAACACCCTGTGTTTTCAAGTCATTGACGACATCAATAAATTCACAAAGTACCTTTTTGAATTGTACGTGTTTGCTTAAGTTGTTACAAAGTTAGTTTAAATCGCTTACTCGCCAAAAATTAGCGTTTCAATGTAAAGGGCATCAACAATTAATTGTTTTACATCAAGCAAGGGTTATATATTATGTTGAGGGATAATTATTATCTTTGTTCTTTTTTATTTTTATGGATACGTAAAGTGATAACGTTTCGCGATACATTTGCGTTTAGGCACTACCCGGAACACAAAAACTTTCTACGCTTCAACAAATACCCACGTTGTATACCCAATTACCCAAATTTACTTCCAATATTATCATACATAGTATCTAAAAACCGGATTCAAAGAGAAAAACAAGATGCAAGTTGAGAAACATTTCCATGTTTTCATGGGATGTTCTCAACTATTTGAGGACATACACCATCCCTACCATGCCTTGACCAAAGAATAAGACCTTGGCCATCCCTAGGACTTGCTTTATGTTCCCTTGACCAATTATACATCTTATATACATACACATAGCTAGCAAGTAACTCCTACACACTTTACACTTAGATAAAATTCACAAAAACACTCTCTTTTGCCTTATAGAGCTCACGGCTCAATACCACCTCCCAACCAATAACCCTAATATTTTTTTACTATTCCCATACACTTTATTACAACTTATTCTAAGACCAGTACTAAGGCATTTGCAAGCATTGGTTAACCATATTCAAGTAATAATCAAGAAAGGCAAGCTAGGGTTTAGTGAAGGAAAGCTAGGGTTTATTAAGTGCAAGCTTGGTTTTTGTGGCTAAACAAGGGTTTAGTACTAGCACATCATCATCATCATACCTCATAAGGTCCATTTAAACTCTTTATGTTGCTATAACTTTCATTATTATGCATATGATATTTCTATTTAGCTTAAATCACCATTTAGGTTTTATTCATGAAAATGAAGTATATACTTGAAATGATCATTTTACACACTTATATACATGTGGTGTTATTACTTACATTATGTTAAAAAGGATGAGAAAATGTTGTATCATATTGTTTTGGTGTAAACATGATTATGGGTAAATTAGGGTTTATAATACTTCATAATATGTTTCAAGAGAAAGTAATACAAAAGACATGTTAATATTGAATATGGACTTTTAATCATGTTAATAGAACACTAAAATAAGGTCATATGGAAAGAAATACACTTGTACACATTTGGTTATGTATGAAAATGATTATTTGCAAAACTAGTAAATTAGAGATTTCTTAAGTAAAGTTATGATTTTAAGTGTATCATGAATTAATTAACCTTGGTAACTTGGACATATAAGGACCATTATGGACAAAGGACACATCATATATGTATGATTTATAAAATATATGATATATGGGACATATGGTAAAATACAAAAGTAACAAAGTATAAAGAAAAGATCAAATATGGACTCAACTAACTCAAGCAAACATTCTGTCCAAAATACGAAATTTGACATACTCATTTTATATTTTTATAAGATAATACATTTCACGACGATTCCGAAAAGGTAAGAAACTTGTTAAACGGATTAATAACGAAAAAGTTACGTTAAAAAGTCGTTATACGTTTTAATCAACGAAGTCGTAAAGTAATTTTTTATAAAAATACATTTTTATATAATAATTCATAAACAGCAAGGTGTTGATATTTTTAACAAATAATACAATATTTTGGTTTCCAAAATGTTAAAAATCGCAATTTTATAATTAATAACGAACGAGTTATGAATTTAGCGAGTTTACGACAATTAATACTTTTATAAAACTATTTTTATAAAAGTTACTATTCATGACAGAAATTTATATTTTTGTAAACCTCATAAATATATAGAACTTTCAAATACGAGAACGTTCCTCGAAAGAATCATTATAAAAAGTGAAGCTATAACGTATAATATACGACATTTAGGGTTTTACGGCGAACGCATACGAATTTATACGAAACTCATGTCTGTCCATGAACAGTAAAAGTTACTGTTCATCAGGGGATAAAATTTATAAAAATGTCAAATATCGATAACCGTTTAATACGAAAAGATGGACATAAGAAACGCGAGAATCGGGTTTAAAACGCGAAAGTTACGCAGTTTTATAAACGGTATTATAAGTTTTAACTTATTAACACCAATATTACCAAAACCATTAGTTGGGGCGTGATTGAGCTATATTGAAATATTATGTGGTTGTTCAAAGTACTATATTACTAGGGAGGTTTCATTAATGAGGCCTCTTCGGTGGCGTTTTCGACGAGTTGTTGGATTTTTCGAATTTATAGTGTCTCTAATCCTCGACGCTCTTGTTCTTGACACTCTTTTAATTATGATAGCTCGAACGATTAGTACGGATGTAACAACTATTAGATTTATATTCAATGTTGTTAGATTTAAGTACTCAGGTTACTTATACGACCTTAATTTTAATTAGGTTGCATGTGATCAAATTCGCGATCATTGGCGCGTTATTTGTGATACACTTGGCATTACTCACTCAAGGTGAGTTCATAGCCCCACATTTTACATGCTTTTGTTTTACAAAGTTTTTGGGGTGAAAAACATGCAATGCTTTACAATTGGACACAAGTGGTTAAGTTTCATGTTATGATTACGTGTTGCCTAAGTAGCGATAACCCATTCTGAGCCCATTATCATGAACTGTTAATTGTGAGCGCGAATGTTATTAATAGATCTATTGGGTTTGACAACTACGATTCGGGTGATTAAGCTATCAATGACATCGAACGGCTTATACCATGTCGAATTTGGGATGTTGCGGGTGATAGAACATCCACCTGACGGGCAATGTTAGGCATTAATTTGGTATTCAATACATGTCAAACTTCAGTATCATGTGCTTATAGAGCAAACGTAATTACATTTATATGATGTCTGCATCTGTTGCATTATCATACACTTGGGAAATATTTTGGTCCTACAATATATGATTTATCAAACCTATGAATTCACCAACATATTGTTGACGTTTTAAAGCAATGTTTTCTGGGGTATCATTAAGCACAGGTCGCGATGGATTACATTTGTGGTTTGATTGGATGTCTTGCATTAAAGATTTTGTCGCATTTCATTTTGTTATCTGTTATGGGCTGAAAATCTTTGTATTTGATTAAGTGAACAAGTTAAGCTACGGGTTTTTGTAACAATGACTTTGTTAAATCCAATGTATCGTTTTCAAACGACTTTTTGGTCGTTCTATATATCTCTTGTGTTGTTGATTCATGAAGTAACACGCCCCGGACCCATATTCCGCTGCGACCCAATTTGGGGGTGTTACAGATTGGTATCAAGAGCCAAGGTTATAGAGAACCAGGTCAAATGTTTTTGCTGGACTATAACCGTTTTCCTAAAGGTTGTTTTATACAGGGGATTATACGGGACATAAATATGGCATCCATTATGAATCACTACTTGTTGCATTAGTTGGTTGGACTAGATGCATTCATATTTGATATACATGTTATGATATAAATGTATATTACTATAAAGGTCTTATATTAAGTACTAATATAAGCTATTTTGAATTTTCAGACTCAGTCATGTCAGATTCGGATGAATCGGGGGTTACACACACGGAGGTTTCCAGTCCATTTGAGGATCTATCAGACATCGGATCACCTAGAGCCGATGAGCACGAGTTACTTGAGCCACCGTACATGCCAGAGGACCCATACTTAGAGGCCGCTCTTCAGGCCCCACCCTCTCCCGATTATATGCCTGGCCCAGAGGAGCCTGAGCAGGCACCACCCTCACCTGACTATGTTCCAGGTCCAGAGCTTGCTGATGACGAGATCGTTGCGGGGACAACCATAATGTGAGGAAGCTCACCTATGGCACACTCACTGATGATTTCCGGAGTCTGATTTCCTGAGGACAGGACCGGAGGAGGATGTTGATGAGGACCCTTAAGGGGAGGATCCTATTGACTTATCCTGTGAATCGGAGGAGATTGTCGGAGTATGATGGATGGACATGATGTTGGATTGAGGATGCTGATATGGACATCGATGAGGAGGATGAGTGATGATGAGATGATGAGAGGAGGCGGAGGAGTGAGCACTTAGCTCCTGCTATACCCTGTAGTGGTGCTTTACCACGCTACTGTCCAAGTCTGCTGAGGAGGACCGAGCCGTTTGAGACTGATTGAGTATGCAGGCCACACACCACCTACCCTGCCATACTGTATGAATGCTAGGATTTCTATCCCAGAGCTATTTACCCCAGTACCAAACATGGTCGATTCTGAGGTTGCCAAAATTACTTGCTATATCTTCCCACCAGCATCACCACTATCTCCATGGTCTTCATCACACCACAGATTCCTTTACAGTTATCACTACCACTACCTGTATTGACGCACCACCTCCTGTCCTATTCGATCATTGGGCTATCGAGCTGCCACGATTCGGATGAGAGCTGAGGCTGCAGCTACTTCCCATTCACTACCATTACCACCACCCTTCATACTCCCCCCTACTAGACCAGATGCACCACCACCCTTGCCTACATCAGCTCCTACTTCTTTCCCACCACTATCATTACCCACTGACAGTCATAGAGAGAGCAGACCCGAGGTTAACCTACCACCTCGGATGGGATTAGGTATCGCATTGGGTCCTGGGTATGAGGTAGGAGAGAGCTCCGCCGCTGCTGCTGCTACACCAGCTGGAGGTTTTAGGGTAGATTACGGCTTTTGTGCCACTTATGGATAGGCAGGTTAGACGTGACCCTGAGAGGTACGTTGGATATGGGATCATGATTGCGTGGGTATGAGATTGTTGGAGACATTAAAGAGGAAGAGCTCCAGTTTGTACCGTTACAGAGTTGGGTGACACAATGAGGAGAGTTTGAGTCTATGGTTAGACGAGATTTACAGATGAGTTCTATACACAGGCTAGGATGATGCAGACAGGGAAAGAGACTGTTATTGGGCCCGGTTCGGGTTATTTGTTATTTAGAGATCGACGTACTCATGCACATACACGTCAACTCATGGAGACCGAGGCTGGGATGTCGAGAGAGGCGTGGGGATGAGCGATGGATGCGAGCGATCTTGCTCATGGAGGGGTTATATCTCTACGCACCATAGTGCATGCACAAATGGCAGAGATCGCCAGAGTTACAATCAGCAGCACCGAAGGGAAGCACGTAAGGAGAATGAGAGCGATGTCAGATTTGTTGGAGACATACCGCAGGAGGCGGGAAGAGATAAGAGAGTTGAGAGCTGCTGATCGCACTCGACAGCAGCAGATTATTCAGACCTTGACTGTTATACAGACACTACAGAGGGAGATGTTCCATACAGGGAGGTTGCCACACTGCAGGAGCAAGTGACCGACTCTTTACAGGGGACAGGTGATGACATTTCAGGACAGGTTACTACCTTCACGGGACAGTGACACATTGGAGGACACTGGTAGCAGTTCCTAGACTTTGGTTATGATTGTATCTACTATGCAGTCTGTTAAGTTTTATGGGTTACTCCCAGCTAGCAGGCGGTATAGATCTTTTGCTTTGATTAGCTATCCTGTATAGATTTTTGTTTCTGATTAGCTATCCTGTATAGCCTACTAAGTATTACGGGTAACTCCCGGCTAGTAGGGCTCTATGTTGATTTTCATTTTGTATCAAGAACCAATCATGTATGTTTTCCAGTTATATATGGAATGATGGTATTATGTCATGTCTATAATCGAATTTGTGGTGAATGAATGTCGATTTGGTTTTATCATTGTTAATTACAATTCAGTTGTACATTTCACTGTGTGATGTGATCTCACTTTATTTATCATGGATATGTCATGTCATGGTTATGATTTTATGAAATCTAACGGGTATTGTATTTTCTTGTGATTGAAGAAAATGGCACCAAAAAGAGCCACAAGGTCAACACGGGCCACAACAACAACACCAGCCCCAACAGCAACCACAACCACTACGGTCACAAATGCCCAACTCCAAGCTATGATTGATCAAGGTGTCAGTGCCGCCTTGGCCGCACGTGACGCAACTAGGAATGGCACTGATAGTCATTCTTCGGGAACGGGTGTCAGGGGATCTGAACGCGTTGCTCGAGAGTGCACTTACCAGGATTTCATGAAGTGCAAACCTCTGTATTTCAAGGGCACCGAGGGAGTGGTTGAGTTAACCCAATGGTTTGAAAGAATGGAGACTGTCTTCCGAATAAGCAACTGCTCGGTGGAGAACCAGGTCAAGTTCTCTACTTGTACTCTTTTAGCAAGTGCTCTAACATGGTGGAATTCCCATGTTATGACTGTTACTCATGATGTTGCCTATTCAATGACTTGGGTCGATCTAAGGAAGAAGATGACCGACAAATATTGTCCACGAAACGAAATGAAGAAGCTTGAGGCGGAATTGTGGAACTTGAAAGTGATAGGTACTGATGTGGTCAAATACAACCAACGCTTTCAAGAACTAGCACTTCTCTGTGTGAGGATGTTCCCAGAGGAGTCAGACAAAATTGAAAGGTATGTCGGGGGATTGCCCGACATGATCCATGGAAACATCGTAGCTTCAAAACCAAAGACAATGCAAGAGGCCATTGAAATGGCCACTGAACTGATGGACAAGAGAGTCAGTACCATGGCGGAAAGACAAGCTGAAAACAAGAGGAAGTTTGAAAACACTTCCCGAAACAATCAGAATCAACAACAACAACAAAATAAGAGGCAGAACACAGGCCAGGCCTACACTGCAGGCAATAGTGACAGGAAATCATACGCCGGGTCTAAACCTCTGTGTTCCAAGTGTAATTACAATCATGAAGGTCCGTGTGCTCCAAAGTGCTATAAATGCAACAAATATGGTCACATCGCCCGTGACTGTACGAGTGCAGGAAATGCCAACAACACTAACAACCAGAAGGGCACCGGATCGGGTCAAAAACTTACTTGTTTTGAGTGCGGAGTTCAGGGACACTTCCAGAAGGATTGTCCAAGGCTGAAAAACAACAAAGGCAACCGTGGTAATCAAGCTGGGAATGACAGAGCTCCAGCAAAGGTGTATGTGGTTGGAAATGCGGGGGCAAACCCAGACAATGTCGTTGCGGGTACGTTCCTTCTAAACAACCGTTATGCTTATATCTTGTTTGATACGGGTGCCGATCGAAGTTTTGTGTCTACTACATTTAGCTCCCAAATTGACATCACGCCATCTACCCTAGATCATTATTATGATGTCGAACTAGCTGATGGGAGGATAATTGGGTTAAACACTATACTTAAGGGTTGCACATTAAACTTCCTAAACCACCAATTCCATGTAAACTTAATGCCTGTAGAACTTGGTAGTTTTGACGCTATAATCGGTATGGATTGGTTGGCGAAATACCAAGCGGTCATTGTGTGTGCTGAGAAGATTGTTCGCATTCCCTGGAGAAATAAAACCTTAATCATACACGGTGACGGAAGTACTCAGGGAAGTGTGACACGATTAAACATCATTTCTTGCACTAAAACGCTGAAGTACATGGAAAAAGGGTTCCCTATCTTTCTGGCACATATCACTGCAAAAGAAGTTGAAGACAAGTCGAAGGAGAAGCGACTTGAGGACGTACAAATAGTTCAATACTTTCCCGAAGTATTTCCTGAGGACTTGCCGGGTCTTCCTCCGACTCGACAAGTGGAGTTTCAAATTGATTTGGTACCTGGTGCTGCACCTGTAGCACGGGCACCTTATCGATTGGCGCCTTCTGAAATGAAAGAGTTATCTGAGCAACTGAAAGAGCTATCCGACAAAGGCTTTATAAGACCCAGTTCCTCACCTTGGGGAGCTCCGGTCTTGTTTGTCAAGAAGAAGGACGGATCATTCTGGATGTGCATTGATTATCGGGAATTGAATAAACTAACGATGAAGAACCGTTATCCGCTCCCAAGGATTGATGATTTATTTGATCAGCTTCAAGGGTCGAGTGTCTACTCGAAAATCGACCTAAGGTCAGGTTATCACCAATTGAGGGTTCAAAAAGAAGACATTCCAAAGACTGCCTTCAGAACTCGTTACGGCCATTACGAATTTCAAGTTATGCCGTTTGGTTTGACAAACGCACCTGCTGTGTTTATGGACCTCATGAACCGAGTGTGCAAACCTTATCTGGACAAATTCGTAATTGTCTTTATTGATGATATTTTGATCTATTCCAAGAGCAAGCAAGAGCACGAAGAGCATCTGAAGATAATATTAGAATTGTTGAAGAAAGAGGAGTTGTATGCAAAATTTTCCAAATGTGAATTTTGGATCCCCAAAGTACA
>BQNB010002763.1:30974-66870 GCA_026074375.1 Tanacetum coccineum
TTTTGAACTTATTTGGGTGGCTTATTTGGGCTGAATTCTCAGCCTTCCTTTCTACATTAAAGTTCCCCTGGTGCAAGGCATCATATTGCAGCAGCTTTCATTGCTTATTCTGTTAAGGGCATTAGTTTTTTTTGCATAATTAAAAAGCCAATAAGCTCAGCTTTAGTCCCATATAAGCCATTTGCCTCAAGACTTAGTGTAGGGTGCTTAAAAGTGAGCAAAAAGGTGGCTTTTTGGCCATTTTGGGCTGCAGAATAAGCCAAATGCCTTATTGGCTTATTCTGGCTTTTTAATTGTTCTTATTTGGTCATATTTTTCCCTTAGTGCTAATTAGGAAAGTATCTAGGCTTATTGGTGCTCATCTTTCATTAACATTTGCTTATTTTTCCTTAAAAAGCCAAAAAGAAAAGTACTTATGCCTTAAGCATATCATTCTGTCATAAGTTTTTTAGAAGCTTTTTCACTGCTTATTTTTGTTTCAAAATGCTTTTAGATTCTTGTTTTCTATAGATTTTCAGCCTAGCTTCTTAGTTTTATAAGTTGTAAGCTCATAAGGTCCATTATAAGGGCTTATTTTTAAGCCCAAAAGTACCCCTTTGTCTGTTTTGACCATTTATGTATTCAAATTTGCTTATTTGCATATTGTTCTTTTTCAGCTCTTTTTCCTTATTTAATTTTCTTCATGATTGCTTATTAGGTTGGCCTTAAGTCATTTGTAGCTTATTTTGTTAGTTTGAAGCTTATTTGAGCTTATTTAGTTGAATTAGTCTAAGACTTAGTTAAAAAGCTAAGTCTGTCAAATTCAAGTGCTTATTCTAGCTTATTTATTGCTTTTCATAAAAAAGTTCAAGTTTTAAAAGTGCTTATCTTTTTGAGCTTAACAAGTTTGTAAAAAAAAATAAAAGGGGAAAGTAGGAAGTCGGGGGTGAGCAAGACTCGAACCCCCGACCTCTACCACTCTCAACCCTCTACACACTACACACTCTACCGCTGCGCCCTTGGGTCTTTTCTGTAAGACCTTTGGGCGCTTTGGTATTTAAAGGTGTTTTTGCCTAATAAGCTTATAAGCTGTTGAGCTTATTTGACAGCTTATTAGATAAGCTGTGCGACCTAGCTCATTTTTCCTAGGACCCTTGTCACCTTAGCTATTTTGTGTAAATTTTTCAGATTTTTTTATAAAGTTTTAATATTTTTTATAATTTATTTTCTTTTTAAACTTTAAAAAATCATAAAAAATAAAATATTAATCAGAAAAATATAAACTTTTTTTTAAAAATTTTCTTTTTTCATATACTTTGTAGGAAAAATATAAAAGTTTCTGTAAGGTTAATTTTTCAAAAATTTTATTTTTAAAGAACGGGTCTTGACCCCGTTCTTGTCTTGACTCGTTTTTGGGTCAAACGACCTCCGTTTTTAGTCTAGTTTTTTTTAAACTTCGTTATTTGTCATTTAGAATCTATTTTAGCTTTTAAATTTGTTTTAGGGTTTAATTTGCAAAATTTAGGTTTTTAGCCCTCGTTTTTCGTGCCCGTTTTAGGATTTAAGTTATTTAGCTTTCGTTTTTAGGATTTATTTAACCGTTTTTGCACATTTATCTTATAGAAATAGAAAACCAATCATACCTTTGTCATATTCAAACATCAATCCGTCATTCGATTTTCCATTCAAGCCTCGTTGGGACAAAACGACCCGGGAATCATACTTCCGGCTACGTATATATTTTATTTCGGTGAACTTTTGACCATTCCTTGTGTAAAGGTAATTGGTTGAGTGTTTGATTATATATATATATATTATTGGCGAACCACCATGCATGAGTAGATACAGAGTTAGTTTCTCTGGCAATACCTTCTTCATTCGTCTCCACCAACGCCTTCTACTTCCACCAGCCCAACCTGGTGAATCATAAAATGTAACAACTCTAGTACGTATTTCAAGCTGGGCAAGACACCAATGTTGTTTTGGTTCATTAACCGGAAAATACACCTGATTTATAATTAAGGAACAATTAATAACAAATTAACAAACAATTTAATTTGACATAACAAAAAGTTTGGGCGGAACAAACCTTCTCAACGGCTATCCAGGGCAGGGGATACATATGGCCGTTTGAAAAATAGTCTTGCATCATCCCATTTAAGATGCATGTTAAGAAATAAGGGCTTACAATTGCCTAATCTGCTTCGGTGGTCTTAGAGACCACATTAGATCAATCCATACATCAAGGTGATGTGAATGGAAATTAAAATTTAATTAAGAATTAAAATGAATTATGATCAATTTTAAATTAGGCAATCTATAGGTACTTACTTGGTGAGCAACCACCTGAATTTACTATGTAAAGACAAACAAACTCAACCAAGAGTCGACCTATTACATGTCCTCGTTTGCCCCAAGAAACCGATACTCTTGGAAGATCTTTTGTTGTATAAAAAAACATACATTATACTCATGTAACTGTACCCTTGTCACTTTTGCAACCATCTGGTCTTGACAGATTCTAGTTAAAAAAATTATAAAAATTTGATTATAAATAATACTAAATTTATAAATTATAAATTAACTAAGAATTTGCGCCAAACCCTCAACAAACGGGTCATGTGTCATTATATGAAATTATGACCGACTTCGTGGGCTAGTCTGGAGATACCCTGTAATCAAATTGGACAAATGAGTAATATACTAAAATTTAATACGTGATATTAAAAGTTGATAATAACAAGTAATGTACCTCTAAATCATAAGGCAACACAATGTCTTCTGTTTTGTTTAACCTTGTCTTTCTTTTTGTGGGAACGGGAGTTGATTTCAAAGACATAGCCATCTTCTTCTTTCTTATTTTAGCAGACCTTAAAACATAGTTTGGTCTTAAAGCGCGTTCGCAATTCTTCTTCTTAAATTTAAGAGTGCCTAAACCTCTCCCTAAACTAGGTTGCTCTTCAACTTTAACCCAAACAGTTTCTTGATAACGAGTTGTTTTTTCCTTTATCAGCATTGGCTTGTTTGTTCTAAAATCCATCTTTGACACCTCAACTATATCGGGTTCTTTGTTGTCAACTCACCAGATCATTTAACGATGATTTGGCAGGTTGCTCTTCATCGTTGAACATTGAGATGTAGTCATCAACATAACTATTCACCTGTTAAAATTTAGATACAAGGAAAAGATCAGTAGAAAAATTTTGTCAGTAGTAATAAATGAACAAGATAAGGTATAAGTACATACATCACTTCATCCAAGTCATCTTTTGTTTAAATGTGTACGTAACATAGGATCATCAACTTTAGGAGGTACAACCAAAACTGAATCAATACTCGGATTTTCTATTTTAGTGCCTCAACCTTTCATTAGAAGGTGCAAATGATGATGAGAATTACTATAAAGATCCTTTGCATTTGGACCATCAATTTCCATGTTATCGCTAAATAGAGGGACACATCTCGTCATTCTTCAGATGAACAAAGAGATGATGCCTGCTCATTTAATTCAACCAGTCTAGTTTTGTCTTTCAAGTTATCATTTACAAGTAAATCATTTCAAGAACAAGCCTACTATACAATAAAATTAGAATTGGATAAAGCATGCTAAACTTTGCCTCACTAGACACACCACCAATATGATTTGAACTATCATTATGATGGGAAGAAAAGTTTGGCTTCTCTTCAATAGACACGCCACCATCAGACTTTTTTGGGTTGCAATCGCTTGATTTATTTTGGGTAAACAAATCATTTGTAAGTAATTTTTTAAACTTAACAAAAGATTCGGAAGTCTCTAACTTTGAAAATCTTTTTGGCAATTCATAAAACTCATCATCTTTGCGTTGCTTTATCAACAAAACTTCCTTTTTAAGAGCATCAACTTCAGAAAAAAAATTCATATACTACAGCATTTCCCGCTTGTGGACTATTTGATGACATGGTTGGAAGCATTGACGCTTCTTCAATAACATCTTTTGTTTGTGAATCCAAAACACCATCCCCATCATCTGACTGAGAATCCAAAACACCATCCCCATCATCAACTGACATTCGATTCATTTTAGGACAGATTTTTCCAACAACCCTATGAACAAAAGTACCATCTTCAGTGTCACCACACATTCCGTTATGCTGTTTCATACTTTTTTCTCTACATTGGTCATCTTGAAGAAATGTACCGTCTTGAGCATCCAAGCCTTTAATAAACTCAACACTATCCTTAAACCATGCATGACTCATCTCTTCAGGACTTGCAATTAGGGCACATTTGGATTTGACATCTAGAAAAAAATATAAATATTGTTCACGTACAACATGATGGAAAAACACATGAATTATATGAAATAAAGTTTTTGACTTTTGTGTTTACTGGTCCAAATAGTTCTTCATATCTATTTCTCAAACTTTGTAACCTTTGACCAAGCAAGACCACGTGGGATCACGTTCGCCTTTTTAGACCACCATTTTTTACTGTTGGGGTAACTCTCCAAAATCCATATCTATAGCAAAATAATTAGGTTATTGTCTAAAAATTATGCGGTTGATTCCCACGCCTTGATCGATTCGTTTGACGTAGTAAAGTGTTTGTTAGCCCCCCTTGGATGAAATCCAAAATATCAATATAGAACTTTGTTTGATATCAAATGTATGCGAATCTACACTTTGATACTCTAGAAGATTTAGCAATGAAACAGGTACCGAACAATAGAATTATACCATAAACTGCTTCAAAATTATTAATAATACGAGTATTCTTGATTTAGTACTAGGGTTACGAAACCTGAAGCTATTACAATCTTTCTTAAGATGTATTCTCTTATCTCTTAAGCGTATGATGGTCGATGTATTGCTATCTTAAACCTAACCTAGGATCTCCTTTTATACACCACAAGAGTCCTTTACAAGATAACACCAAACTTTAGGATCAGATACCATTAGATATTCATAATATAAAAATACTCCCAAAATATAAAAATAAATACATTCCTTATTTATATCCATGGCTCCTTACTCCAAGTCAGCATCTTGACCATAGCAGTATTAATCTTTCTTCTGGCAATTAATAACAAACTCTGGCATACTAAGTATGTACTGGCAGTACTAACTTCCATTAGTACTGTTAGTTTGATACCTTGGCATATAACTCAAGTGAAGATTTTATTCCCAAAATCCTCCCCTAAACCTTTGAAATTATCTTCAAATCCCAAGTTTCTTCTGGATTAAATCTTTGTCTTCTGATGATGATTCTTTCAAACACTCTTCTACTTCTGCACTCGAGATCTTATAAACCTTAGAAGTTTAAAAGCCTGTGAACTCTCATGATCAACCTCCAATCTTTTGTTTAACATCTTTGTTATCATCTATTGACTTAGAGGGTATTTCCTCTCTGTCAGCATATGTATGGCTATACCATTGCATCAGTAAAAAGGATAAATACCACAAAAATCATATAAACTCCAGCTTATCACATTATATTCATGCTGATTCTTCCATATTTTATCTTCTTCATCAGGCTCAAATAAAGTGTGCAGATCTCCCCAAAGCATCAAATCATATCCTTCAGGTCTTGAAGCACTATACATTTCTTTGACTAATCTGTACAACTCCTCTACATCTTGTCTATCAAAGTCTTCAAGCATCCCACTCAAAACGCTTATAGTTCTTAGAAACTGCCATACGACCGTCTGAAATTGATATTACATGAAATTTTCCGTCAAAGTGTAAGTCTTACCAATCATATTGGATAACATTGTAAGGAGAGATTCACATCATCTGCAACATCTTCCTCTTGAAATTATATCTAAAAACCTTTGAGTTCTTCCTTCTCAGCATCTTCTTCCAACTTTTGGCTCTTAACAATATTTCTTTTTCTTGGAAGAGATTTATTTCTTTTTGCTCCAGATTCTTTAACAACTTCTTTCATTTCTTCTTGTGTATCAACATCTTCTTCTTCAATCTTTTCAGGAGACTTCATCTTTTTAGGAGACTTCATCTTTTCAGTTCCATGCTTCATAGGCTCAATGTGTTGGTTAAAATCCCAAACCTTTTCAAAGATTGGCCTAATCTCATTGTAAGACATTCCCTTAAAATCACTAATCTTGTAATTTCCCTAATTCTTCAAGTATTTGATCATATTTCTCCTTGCCTGGGCAATTATCTTTGGCTTCATCTTTAGAGCATGATACCTTATGACTGAAGGATCATTCCAATCTATCTTCTTAGTAGAATTGGCTTCGGACATAGCTCTTTTCCTTTCCTCTTCATCCCAATGTCTAGCAATTTCTTCATCCCTTGCAATCTGTGCCCTTTGTTCTTCATTCATTTGTTCTTCTAGTCTGATGGCTTCAGCAAAACTTAACCTTTCTTGTTCAAGCTCCTTCTTAGACTTTTTCTTGGGCTCAGACTCTGTCATTATTGCTTTTTCCTTGTCCTTTCTTGTCCTTTTCTCTTTACTCCTTCTGCTATAAGTAACAGTTCTTCCAGCAGTACTAATATTCTCTTCAACAGTACTAACTACTGGAACTTCACTAGCAGTACCTTTTGTTGCACCAGCAGTACTAACTTCAGCACTCCCTTTCTCACTACTTCTTTGATCTTGAATGACTTCAGTAGGAGTTACTTCTTGAATAAATGGTTCAGTTTCAGTACTTGCTTTCTCTTGAACTTCTGCATCAGATAATTTCCTCCCCTATTTGGAAGAATCATCTTCAATGTCTTCATCATCTTAATGAACAATCCTAGCTTTTCTCCTTGTTTTGCCAGTCTTGATTTGAGACTCTAGCTTCTTGACCCTGAGTATGAGCTTAGTACATGCAGAACTATAGGTTTTCTTTGTCTTCCTCAAGTCATCCTCCAAGACTGCAACCTTGTCAGAAAGTTTGGTAACCAAATTCGTCAATTCATTAAGTTTCAAGCTACCCTCATCACTTCCATGTGAGTGAACATCATAGAGAGGTGAGTCATGGGGTGTAGGAAAATGTTGTTCTGCTCCAGGTAATGGTTATGTTGGGGATGGTTGTGTTGGGGATGGATGTGTTGGAGATGGTTGTGTTTGCTAAGAGAGGGTACAGGATATGTTCTTGAGTGTTGTTGAAGTTGGTTCCTTTGCATATCTAGGCATATTTGAATGAACCTAGGGTACATGAAAAACTTATGGGGGCTAGAAATATTTGACACCATATGCTTAAAAATCATCCTAGAAAAATTATATTTCCTATTGGTAGCTAAACAGATAACAACAATTGCAATGTTACTACTAAACGGCTCCCAAGCAGTCTTCTTTGGGCTAAGGCAATGAAGAATATTGTGAATAAGAAACCTCCATTGAGGTGAAAAAGCACCCTTTTGAAAGGTTAACTTATCTGAATTAGTGTGATATCCCATAAGTGCCAATTGCTCAAAAATCTCCGAGTTGGGTATAGAAGTAATACCATCTTGATCATCCAACTTGAGATGTCGCCTCAAAGATGCTTCTGGTGATAGAATTGAGTGTTCATCACATGGTAGCAGTATCTAGACTTCTCCATTTTATCATAGTAGCTTATACAGACCTCAAAATAGTTTAATAAAAGGAATATAAACATATGTTCTTTGTGGAGGGTTAGCAAATGTGACTTCGATTTAGGAAATCGGATGCTTGATGAACCCTACACTTCCTGTAGATTTCTTCTAAAACGCTAACCATGTTGTGCTTGTCACAAAATCCAAATTATGCATGAAATAAAAGTGTGAGTAATCGTTAATTGTGTGGGGGATTGTGATCGTGGATGAATTTATGTAAGGCTGGGAGAAAGTTATTGAGATTTAAATAGAGAAACTTAGTGATATGGTTTGACCGACTTAAGAATTGAGTTTAATCGTGATTAAATTAAAACGTCGAGTTATAGAAAATATCAATAAAGTCCAAGCTAGTCAAACTCTATATCATCGGAATTTGGCGGAAATATCTCAACGGCTCTATTAATTAATGAAAATTGTTTAGGGCCAAACAGTACTATCGGTAATCCAGAGTACTAAATTTCGTCTAGCAATACTAAAATATGCTAACTGTATTAATCTTTCTCACCAAAAGCTGTTTGTACAAACTCCAAAGTTTTGTATTAATCAAAAATAACTTCACACAATCTCTCTTTCTGTTTTTAAGCTCACATTTTATCTCTTAATTCTTTTAACTCACTTTTCACTTTGTCTATTTTTCACACATCTCTCTTTCTGTTTTTAAGCTCACCAAATCTCTCTTTTCTTTTGGCTCACTAATTCACACAAAGTATAGTTTTTGGCAAACTACCAGCCATTAACGGATTTGAGTATGTCCTTTACAATTAGTCGTTTGCTTTGACTAGACAATGCTTCATTATAAAATCTTGGTGCATTGTTAACCATATAGTTTTGAGTAAAAGATCAACTTATCAACGAACTTTGAGAAAGAAGTCTTTACTAGTAGTCGTTTGCTCTGGATAGTTCAATTTTGATGTTCTTTAAAGACATGATGAACTTGATGACCATTTGTTGTGTGGTGTTAAAACAAACACTTGAAGAACAAACCAATCATTTCATACCCTCAAATAATTGTACCATTGAGTAACCAATTTTCACCATTCGCATTGCTTTCCTGGAAAGATTTAAGCTCAAAAACTAGAAAAACATTATCTAACCATCATTTTTTCTTGTTTAGAGTATTAAATGGTATTAAACATGATTTAACAATGAGACATAGAAAATAACTAGCAGTACTAAACTTTAATGTAATTTAGTTTTGACAAACAGTTTTAATTATAACTAGCAATATATTTATAACTAGAGTTTAACTTGTTTAGCAGTATTTAATCTACCTCCATTAGGCTCCTCCACCAAAAGTCACATAACCTCCATCAAAGTCTTTGAATCTAAAAGATGGGCTACTATGTTTCCTGTCTTGTGCCTTGAGCATTTCCTCTATCAACAAAACCTTTATCTTTAGTTGTGAATTGCTCTTGCACATAAACATATGAAGTTAGTTTTCTTTGGGGACCTAAGCCATTATTGACTTGGATCTGCCCTGTGCATCAATGTAGTTATATTTGTTGAAAACCTGTATGCAACATTGGGTTTAATGGTTATATTTTTATAAATTTTTTTTATTTTTTATTTAGGGTCTCTAAACCACAAAATGCTGAGGGTCTTAACAGCATTAAATCCCTTGCCCTACAGTATTAAACCTTTGCCTACCTGTTTTACTTTTTGGATATCCAGTTATTATCATTTTTGATTATAAGACCTTTTTGGTTATGCTTCATCTTGAAAAAGGGCATCTTTTTTTAGGTTCTATTATCTCTAGTGGTTAGTTTAGTTCACTTTGTGAACTCGTTGATTGTGCTGATTTTTGTAAAATATGTCCTTGGTCTAGCACAATGAATGTGATTTTGGATAGTGAGCAGTATAAGAAGGCTCTATAACTGTATTAAAAACCCTAGCATTTCTAATAGGTCTGCCTTAATTGTTAACAGAACTAACAGTAATTAAAAGGCCTTGCATTATTAACAGGATTTTAGGCCAGTCTTCATTTAGATGTTTTGGAGCCATATGTTTGTGTGCACTGGGATGAGAGGTTTTAGGATAGCTGTATTGAATGTGATCAAAACTTCCACAGATAAAACATGCCTTGTTATTAAAAACAAAGTTACATCCTAATTGATTGGATTTTTAACCATTCCAATTCCTTTGGTTTCCTCTAGGTCTTTGTGACCTGTACATCTCTGCATACCTAACTGACCTCCTAACTGGTTTTTCAGGTTTAACAAACTCTTTCTTAGTAGCAGTAGGTATATAGTTTTCTTTTAAAACCTTAGGGATAGGCTCAACTTCATAATCATCATCTGGAAGGACCCCACCCCCCCCTCCCCCCCCCCCCCCATACCCCCCCCCCCCCCCCCCCCCCCCCCCCCCCCCCCCCCCCCCCCCCCCCTACTTCCCCAATTTTCAATAATTGGAGCATCATTATTCTCTCTAGCTTTCTTAGGTTCTTCTTCCCTAACATGATTAGCAGGACTGAAAAACTTCTCTTTCCAATCTTTGTCTACCTTAAGTGGAGGCTTAACAGAGCTAGTTTTAGAATTAGTCTTTTGTTGTTGTTTTAAAGAGTCATCAGTATTCTCCTTAGAATTATCTGACTCTTTATCACAACTAGTGGTAGGCTTTAAATTGATTCCTTTAGGGACATACTCATTTACCTTAGGTTCTTTGAATTCTTCAAGACCTGAATAAGATAAGTCTAAAGGTGTTGGTCTATTAAGAATCAAAGGATGAGGTGAGGGGACAACATTATAACCAAAACCCTTTTTGCTCTTGTCAGTTATCTGACTTGCTAACAACTGATCTAAGTCTTTTGCTGATTTTTCAAACTTTGCAATCTTAAACTCAAACACCTCTTTTTCTTCTTTAACCTTTTCAAGTTCAATCCTAAGTAATCCCATTTGATATTCTTTGTGTTCTACACTTCTTTTAAGCAAAGCAATTTCCTCAAAAAAAAGGACTTCATGTTCTTTATATTTAAGAATTTGTCCTTCTAAAACTGATAAACCTCTTTTATATGTAGAAGCTTTAAAACCAGTATCATCTAATTTAACAAGCAAATCATCATACTGTTTCTTTAGAGCTTCATAATTTTTCAAACAAGATTTAGAAAAACAAGTTTATCATTGTATACCTCAGAATATGGAGAATGCCATGTGAGCCATGTTTGCCTGAATCTCTTCCTCTACCATGTCACTCCAATCAAAGCCAGCACCATCTATAGCACACTTGCCTTTCAAAAGCATCTTCATTTCTTTACATGCCTTTGATGAGCTACCTTGATTCCAATTTCCGTTGTCTATATCATGGTGCTTGCCTTTCTATGGCAAATGTCTCATTTTATGGCAGTTGAAACATTCTACCTTTGATTTATCATATCCAGCAGTATTGCTTCCATCAATGATGATCTTCCTTCCAGTTCTCTAATAGAACTTTCTTGCCCTCATGCTTAGTAGTGCCATATTCCACTTTAGATCCATTTCTTCCAAATCATCATCATGAAGTTGCTCAAGATCTTCATGAACTAGTTGAGACCCTTGTGGTTAAGTGGATAGAAAGGTATATACTGTGGCATCACTAAAACTAGCAGTACTAATTTCAGTACTGGCAGTATTAACTTTGGTGGTACCAGTACTAACTTCAAGATTAACAGTATTAATATTATTAGTACTGCTTGCACCTGAAGTGGTTAAAAATGCCAAGTTCTTATCATCATTGTTTGCACCAGCAGATCTCTTAACCTTCTGTTCAACAATTTTAAAATTGTTGTACAAATTATCCAAACCCATAGTATCAAAGTCGGGTTTGTTCATCCAGACTACCACATGTGTATCCTATTCAGAAGGTAAGCTCCTTAAAAATTTAACATTTAGATCTTCTAGAGGAGTGACTACACCCAGAATTGCCAATCTACTAACAAGCTTTTGAAGCCTGTTAAAGATAGAATCAAGTGATTCTGAACTTGAAGCATTAAAGTTTTCATAATGTTGCTTCAGCAGGGCCTTTTATGTCTTCTTTGTTGCTTCATTCCCTCCAAATCGAGTTTTAATTGCAGCAATCATTGATCCTGAGCATCAACTTACCTGGTCAAAGGTAAGTGATGTTCTTTTAGGCTAGTCCATGAGCAGGAAGACTTTTGGCCTTTAATCAGTCTTTTTACATGGTATTTCTTCAGCAGTAGAAGGCATAGACATCGTCATTGCTTTTGATGGACAGTTTCTGGCTGTATACAGGAATAGGTACCACGGATTCCCAATCATCTATGACCTCTTAGAGCATAATCCTGGATCTAAAGTACTGTTTGATCCTTCATCTCCCACAATCTCATTACTCCCCGAGTTTGAGCATGGATCAGCTTTGCCAATCGCATTGTTCTGAGTATTTTCAACTTCTATTACTTCTAGATCAAAGTTTTCTCAAAGCACGGGGCTCTGATACCACTTTGTTGATTCCACGCCTTGATCGGAACTCATTTTTGTAGTAAAACGTGTTTGTTACCTTGGATGAATACAAAATAACAACAGTTGAGGACTTTGTTTGTATATCAAAGTTAATGCAGGAATCTCACTTTGATACTCTAAAGGTATTTAGCAATGGAACGGTACCAATACATGAATATATCACATACTTTTTCCAATATTATTGATTATAGAAGTGCTCTTGATTAGTAAGAGGCGTTACAATCCTTGAAGCTATTACAATCTTTCTCTAGATGTATTCTCTATCTCTTAAGCGTATTTGTCTATGTTATGAGTATATTATAACCTTAACATAGGATCTCCTTTATAACACAAGGGTCTTTCAAGATAAACTATCAATCATTAATCACATACAAATCTTCCTAAAATATTAAAAAAAGACCAATACATTCTTATTTATCTTCATACATCTTTATCTCCAGTCATCAGCTATTGAACCATCAGACAGTATTTAATCTTTTTCTAGGCAGTATTAACTACTCTGGATTGACGTTAGTACTAAAGTATTGTCTGTAGTTACTAACTCCGAAAGGGATTAACAAAAATCTTCTTGTGAGTTGACATATTACCCAATTATTGATTAATGAAAACTTGGAGAAAACGTGGATACAACAAAAATTTGACTCCTCCATCTAAGTGTTTCACCATTGCATCAAAGATATACTTAGACAGATTGAACTTCTGATTAGTTGTCAAGCATATGATCAAAGAAGCCATAGAACTACTGAACTCATTCCATGCAGTAGATTTAGCACTTAAGCATTGAGTAACAGTATGAATGTAATACTTCCACTGTGGAGAGAAAAAGGCTTTATAAAAAGTAAGCTTTTGAGAAGGCTTCTCATACCCCATACGCGCCAATTCTTCAAAGATAGTAGCAGTTGGAAGACAATCAGTACCTTCTACATCATCCAAGTGAAGATCTCTCCTTATGCTTGACTCCGTAACAATAACCCTCTTCTTATCAACTAGGGCTTGTAACTGTCGCACTCCATTAACTATCTGTACCTTGGCAGTTTCCCAAAATTGTTCAATGCAAGATGTGTAGATTACAGGATTGACTGTTAAAGCATATGAAACAGAACTTGCTTTCAAGAAATCAATTATCTCTACAAACCCATCACTTTCTTTGGGTTTTTCCAAGAACACGACCACATTGTGTGTTTCAGCAAACTTAGGGCTTGACATAATAATGGATTCGATGATTAAAGATGAAAATTGAATTAGGGTTTATGGTTGGAGAGTATTTGAATAAGTGAAATCGAATAAAGAAGTAAATAAAACCCTTAATCGAAGTATTTATAGAATCACACTGGCAGCATTAACATACGCTTAACAGCAGAAACCAATACGGACAGTACTAATTTAAGCCTAACAACATTAACTTAAGCTTAACAGCATTAAGTTGAAACTGAGTAGCATTACAAAGAATACACCAGTAATCATTCAATGTTCATTCCAATAAGCAACTTTCATCATCAAATTTGATTCACACACACTCTCTTTCTGTTTTTATGCTCACAATATCTCTCAATTCTTTTTGCTCACATAATTACTCATTTTTGTTTTTATGCACACATCTCTCTTTCTATTTTTAAGCTTATAAAATCTCTCATTTCTTTTGGCTTACCAAGACACTCTTTCTGTTTTTATATGACAGTTGTGTATAAAATTTTGTCAATTCCAATGAGTTTCATATTGTCCTCTCCACTTCCAAGTGTGTAACCTCTTGAGAGAGGTGGATTAATGGACTGTATAGATGTAATCTCAAACCTAGTTTGAGTATTCACATCCCCCAATATGGTATCTTGGCACCTGGGACCACTACCGATTAATTAGTGTTGCCATGAATTGGTCTAATTTGAAGTTCACCACTGTCCTTCTTCTTGCCTCGTAAGCTAGAAGTCAGTAGTGGCAGCCCTTTTCCATCCAGCCACCGCAACTCCTTATGGAACAGCCTAATCCACCAACCTTTATCAGGGTGACCACTAACTTAGGTATCTTGGTGTCCCGTCCTATTGTGATATGCCTAGATGTGTGTTAATCCCTTTTGAACATACGTATGATATAACACATCCTTTCATCCATGCTTGTTGGTTGTAGAAATAAGGAACCTCCTCTCAAACAATGCCTCAATTGATAAGAATTGGAAAACAATTGCAACTTTGGTGCCCATGACCTCTGAACAGCATTAACATTTGCCTGGGAGTAGTAATTTTCTGCCAAGCAGTATTAACTGAAGTCTAACAACATTAACTCTATCTTCAATAATTATGCAACAACATGCCTTTATTCATCACAAGCACACTAGAAAAGACTAATAAGACATGTTGGAATTCAAGATGACTCAATTATATGCATAACCCATGAATAAAAGTTAAACCCTGTGAACCAAGACCATTATCTTTCTTCAAAAAGGTGAAGCATTCAACATCTTGTATTCAACATGCTTTACCTGCAAATGTTAGTTCACAGCCAAAAATACAAATTCCAAAACATTTTCTTCTGATGTACCTTTACCAGAAATTTTACCACCATATGCACCGCCTCCAAATGCAACATAACCTCCATCAAACTATTTGAAATCAGTGAGATAAGCTATGTTACTAGTCATGTGCCTTGAGCATCCATTGTCAACAAATCCTTTATCATCATGTTGTGGTTTGCCCTTCATAAAAGAATAAGTAAATTAGATTCCTTTTGGGACCCAAGCCATTACTGACTTGGATATGCCCCGTGCATCAATGTAGTTATATCTGTTCAAAGTGATTGATACACTATTGGGTTTGATAGGTCTCCAAACCCAACATGCTGAGGGCTTAACAGCATTGAACCCATTTTCCCTGGCAGCATTAACTGATGTTTCTATTGACCTAGCAGTATTAACTACTCTGGGCCTAACAGTATTAACAGGTGTATTCTGTTGACCGAAACATATAACTATTCTAGCCTAACATTATTAACAGGTGTTCTGATGACCTATCAGTATTAATTACTTCTAGGCCTAACATATTAACCTTATTGATTAAAGTTGCCTGTTAGTTAATGCTGGTTTTCTTATAAAAGGGCCTTTGGCCAGTAGATTGTGCTGATTTTTAATAATGAGTTTTGGTCTATCAAAATGCACCTATTGGTTTTGGGTGAGCAGTTATAAACTAACTTAGTAGTACTAAGAGGTTTTAGGCCAGTTCTCAGCAAAACTGCTCTTGGAGTCACATTTTTGTGGGTTCTATGGTGTGAGGTCTTGGCATAATAGTAATTATCCACCCTTGATGTAAATTGTTTCCCACTACCACTTTTTCTTTAATTGTAAGTACCAATTTTTCTGCACATGTTTAAAGCCTCCCACAATTACAAACAAGCCTTTAATACATCACAAATTCAACTAACCTAGTTGTATTAGACTTCTGACCAATCCACTTACTTCTGATTCCCTCTAGTCACTTTGTTATCTATACATCCTGGCCCATAACCCTAACTGACTTTCTAAATGGTTTTTCTATTTTAGCAGCAGTATGAATAATAGTTTTCTTTACAGGCTTAGTCATAGACTCATCTTGTTCCTCATCATCTGACACCAAATCCTCAATAATTGGAGCATCATTATTTTCCCCTAACTTTCTTAGGGTTCTACTTCAAAACTCTCTTACTAGTGTAGACCCACAACCTTCAACAAAGCTACTTTTGACCTGTGATTCTTGTTCTTTTACCAAAGACTTATCAGAATTCTCCTTAGAATTATCTGATTCCTTAACAACATTAGACTCTTTCTTATTATTCTCAAGACCATAGCCTTTGAATTCAGGCTCTTTGAATTCATCAAGACCAGAATAAGACAGATCTAGTTTGTTAGGTCTTTTTTAGATTAAAGGATGAGGTAAGTGAAACTGCACTATATCCAGACCCTTTTTCTTTTTCAGTTATCTGACTTTCCTACAACTTATCTAAGTCCTTGAGGCCTTTATCAAATTTCTCATTTTAAAATAAAAGGCATCCTTTCCTTGCTTAAGTTTTTCAAACTCTGCTTTAAGCGTATTAATTTCATATTGTTTGATTCCTACTTCTCTTTTAAGGACAGCAACTTCTTCACTAAAAAGAACCTCATTTTTCCTATATGTGACAAGTTGTGCTTCAACAGTATATAGTCATCTTTTATAAGTAGCTAACTCAAATTTAGTTTAAAGTTGTTTAGCAAGCAGATCATCATATTGTTTCTTAAGAGTTTCATAGTTATTTAGACAAGTTTTAGAGCGAAGTTTTATCAGTGTATACCGTCTGAGACGAAATGCCATTAAGATCATGTTTGACTGAACTTGTTCCTTCTGCCTATGTCACTCCAATCAAAACCAGACACCATCAATAGCCAAACATTGCCTTGGAAGTGTTTCTTTTGTTTCCTTGCTTCCTGGTGTTGTCTTGATTTCTAAACTGATCTTCCTTGCTTCTTGATGCTCTGCACTCCCTGGCAAAGTGTCCCAACTTATGAAAGTTGTAACACTCCACCTTAGATTTATCATATCCAGCAATATCATTACCATTAATGAAAAATCTTCTTGCCTGTCTTCTGATAGTACTTCTTTGCTCTCACACTTAGCAAAGAGAGTTGCCACTTCAGATCCAGTGCTTTCTAAATCATCGTCATGATTGGCTCTAAGACCTGATGTAAGGACCATTAGAACCATTAGGATTTTCACCATGGAAAGCATAACATAATATCACTGAACTTAGCTGTGCAAACTTGTGGACTGACAATATTAACACTAGGGCTAGCAGCACTAACTTGTGAATAAGCAGTGTTAGCATTATTGATACTGTTAGAGCTTGGTGCAATCAAGAAGGCCAAGTTTTGACCACCACTGGATGTACCAACTGTCTTCTTTATCTTTTGTTTAACAATTTTGAAATTGTTATACAAATCATCTATACTCATAGTCTCAATCTCAGGCTTATTCATCCAAACAACTACATGAGTATTCCACTCAGGTGGTAAGCTACTTATAAATTTTAAGTTTAAATCTTCTTGGGCAATGATCACACCCAAGATAGCAAGCCTACTAACTATCTTCTGAAACCTATTGAAAATAGAGTCAAGAGACTCTGCACTTGTTGCACTGAAATTCTCATATTGTTACTTCAAGAGAGTTTTCTGAGTTTTCTTGGTAGCTGCATTACCTCTAAATCTTGTTTCAATGGCAGCAAACATAGATTTAGCATCTGGATATTGATTGAATGTTTAGTGAATATTCCTATTGGGAAGGCATGAAGTACAATAACCCTATCTTTGACATCATTCTTTTTCTTTATCTTCTCTTCTACAGTTGCAGGTGTAGACATCTTTAAAGTTGTTATCCCATTCTCCTCAGTTGTTTGAGATATTGGGACCCATGAATCACCATTTTCTATCACTTTCCAGAGTGCATAGTCTTGGATCTGAAAGTACTGCTTAATCCTTATAGCCCACATCTTATACTCCCCAAATTTGAGTATGGGTAGCTTTGCAGTAGGACCACTATTTGTATATTCAAGCTCCATGTCTTCTAGATTAAAGTTTCTCAAAGCAAAGCTCTGAACCACTTTTGATCCAATCTCTAGATCGATTTTTACCTGTAAAGAGTAAGTTACCTTGGATAAATCAAAATAACACTAATGAGAAAACTTTGTATGTATATCAAAGGGTATGCGATCTACTCTTTTAATACTAAAATTATATCCAATAAACAAGTAAGATATTGAAAAAACAAAACGCTTCAATATTATTAATGATAATAATACGAGTACTCTTAACTTAGTACTAGGGTTACAACCTTGAAGCTTACAAGACTCTTAATCTCTGGATCTGTGTATGTGTATTTGTGAAGATATGTTATTGAGATGTCTTCAACTAATGCCCTAGAGCCTCCTTTTATAGACTAAGGAGTCCTAGTCGGCTTACAATATATTCCTAAGATATCTTAATCTTTTCTAAACATAAACGTAATCTTCTAAATAAATACATGTATATCTTGTACAGTAAATATCTCAACACATATCTCACAACGTATTCTTGTTCTCCAAACAATCGTTATCTCTTTAACGCGTCTTTATCCTCTTGACAGTAGAAAGTCTTCAAGCAGTCATAATCTTTCTACCAGCAGCACTAATAAACATAAGCAGTAGTAATATTAGTACTAGCAGTACTAATATACACTAACAGTAGTAACCTGTACTAGCAGTCTTAACTTTTACTACTAACAGCACTAACTACTTAGCTTATATTTTAGTCTTCAACACTGAGCAGTCTTAACTTCAACTAACAGCAGTAACTTTATGCTATCAGTACTAAACTATACTAACAGTAGTAACTAGCAGTGGTAACATTATACTACCAGTACTAACCACTTAGCATAATTTCCATTATGTACCTGAGCAGCAGTAACTTCTAAGAATCCATGAAGTCTTTTAAGACCCAACAAATGTAACACAAAACGAGGCAGAAAATCTAAAGTCTTAATTGTTTAAATTTGCTGAAACAAAGTTCAATAACATTTTGGGAAAGATTGAATTTTACAAAAGAATCAATTTGATTCCTTATCAAGATCAAATGTTGATTATCATATTTCTGAACATAAAAAGGAATCGGGGGAGAATATTTATGATAATGCAAAATGTGAGTTTCAAACAAAGTTTGTCGAGCTTGAAAAGGTTTTAACTCAACAAACAAAAGATTTTGATGATGTCAAGCTTGAATTGTCGAACAGAACAGCTAAATTTGAGGCGTATTTTGAAAAACTTGAAAAAACAAAAGTTGTTCTTGAACGACAATTGGCTCGTAAGATTGATGATTCTAAAGCTGAAAAGGATCGATTTTTGAAAGAAATTAATCATTTAAGGACTCAACTTGAAAATCTGAAAGGGAAGCGTGTGGAAACAAAGCTTGATAATTCTTCAATTTTGGGAAAACCACCGTTACTTAACAATGAAAGAGATCAGCTTTTGAAACAAATTGCGTTTTTAGAATCAAAATTGGCATCACAAGATATTCGTTCTTGTCAAAAAGAATATCATGAGTTGAGAACTTCGTATAATGCTTTAAAAGTGAAGTTTGATTCTCTTAATCGGAAAAAATGGAACATCAATGTTTCAAAATCTTCAAAACCTAAAGAAAGTGTTTCGGAAAAGGTTCACACGGGTGAATCCTCAAAACCGTTTTCAAGAAGGGTTTCTCAGTTTACAACCTATTCTTTACAAAAAGATAGGAAGTTTTCTAAGAAATCTCAAAGTTTTGAAACATTTTTTCCTCAAAAGGGTTTTAAGACAAGAGCTTCAAATGCAAAGAATCAATCTTTTGAAACATCACACTCTTGTTTTACACCGGTAAAACAAGTGTGGAGGCCAATTAAGGAATCTCAAACTTTTGAAGCATCTACTTCTCAAAAGAGTTTTAAGACAAGTACTTTAAAAGGAAAGAATCAAGTTTTTGTTACTCCACACTCTCGTTTTACACCGGTAAAACAAGTGTGGAGACCAAAGCAAAGTCATTCGAAATCTTTCAAATATTCCAAATCAGAAATGCTTTCGATGCAAAACAAGAATGACTCTGCTTCGACCATCAACAAGAAAGGAAGATTTTCAAACGATGCAAAAACAAATTTTCGGAATGTTTCATCAAATGACAATAACAAATGGAAATCTTCTTCGTCAACAAGATTTAAAACTCTACATGAAACACCGAGTTTCAATAATCAATGGAAAATCAAAAGGAATTTTAAATCTCCGTTGATCCCACGAGAGTTGTTTTCAAATGAAACACCGGCTTCAAGCTCTCGTTGGAATTCAACGTCTTTACATCGACTTGACACAACTTTCAATTGGTTTTCAAAATTTAGTAAACCCGTTAGCACCGTGCTTAAATGGGTTCCAAAGGTTGTTGTCTAAATTCAATGTCGATGGTTTGTAATCAAATATCAGATTACAACTTGGCCTTCAAATAAAAGGAAAGTGTACGTTTCAGTGCGCTTTACCTTCAATCGAAGAGAAATATTCTTGTTTTGAGCAAAAATTATTCAAATTTTTCAAAAAGATTTTCAAAATCTTTCAAAAGTTTGCTCTTCAAAATGGCTTATAATTAATGTTAGATTGCAACCCGAGCTTTAAATAAAAGGAAAATGTACGTTTCAGTGCATATATCCTTAACAACGAAAAGAGAAATCTTTTCGATCTTGAGCTATTCAAACAAAACATTCAAAGTTTTGTAGCTCAATCAATGACTTGGGGGGGTGGGGGGGGGGGGGGGGGGGGTTATTAATTTTCAGATAACAACTCAGATTTCAAAAAAAAGAAAAGTATACGTTTCAGTGCGCATTATCTTCAAAAAGAAGAAGGAACTTCATTGTCCCGAGCAATTATTTATCAAAATCTTTTTCAAAAGTGTGCTCGGGACATACTACTTCTAACTAATCCAGCTAGGACCGTTCTTAAAAAAGGAAAGTGTACAAATTGTTGTGCATTTATCCTAACAACAAGAAGCTTTCACCTTCTCGAACTTGAGTTTAGCTCAAGTAAATGTTTTTGAAAATGTTGAAGACAATTTTTCAAGATTTTATCAAAAAGATTTTTCAAAATATTTTAAAAATTGTAGTGTACCACACTCCTCTTATCTCTCGATACATTCAAATTCGAACATTTTATAAATGATCAATTTTTGAGGGGGGGGGGTTTAACAAACCAAATGCCTTAATGTTGTTGGATACATCTCAAAAAAGACTAAAATTTCTGTAATCCAAAAACATTTAAGTGGAATTCAAAATGTGATCATCAGTGATATACAAGGCATCTTAACTCTAGCCTCATATAATTGCGGTGGCATACAAAATGAAGTGTTTTATTATTGTTGGGACTTAAAAGACTTCAAGGATTCTTACTACTGCTCAGGTACATAATGGAAATTATGCTAAGTAGTTAGTACTGGTAGTATAAAGTTACCACTGCTAGTTACTACTGTTAGTATAATTTAGTACTGTTAGTATTGAATACTACTAGATAGTAGAAGTTAAGACAGCTTAGAGTTAAGACATAAAAGATGTCTAAGTGGTTAGTAATAGTTAGTACAATAGTTACTACAGCTAGTGAACTAATACGATAGTATAACTATATACTGCTATAGTAAAGTTGACAACTGTTATCGTAAAGTTAGTACTCTGGTTACTTACTACTGCTTATGCTCAGTTTGTGCTGCTGGTTATAAAGATACAACTGCTGCTGAATTACAACTGCTAGAAGACTTATTTTGTCAAGAGGATAAAGACGGATTAAAGAGATAAAGATTGATTGGCGAACACGAATATACGACGAAAAGTATTAATTATTTTTGTAAAAGTATGATGTATAACTTATTGATTAAGAGATAACGTTATTTATAGAAAAATCAATGATAAGTTAGAATTATTGAAATCCTAGTTAGGACTTTCTTGGTGCAAAAAAGGGGGGTCCTAGGTATAGAAAGACACATTTTCCATTTCCGTATCCACCCCCCGCGCCCCCCTCCCCATCAGTTAGGTTTTCCAAAGAGATCATAGCTTCAAGTTTGTAAACCATATCACAAAAGTCAGAGTGATCGTATTAATAATAAAAAGTTGAAGCTTGTATGTTGATGATAACTTTGTGTCAAAACATACTTACAGTTTCATTGAGAAAACTTCCTTAGTGATATAAACTAATTCCAACATAGTTTAAATCATTCAATCAAAGTAACATTCTTAGTTATTTTTGGATTTATCCAAGGGTACTAAACCTTACAAGCTAAGGAGTTAAAGATCTATTCATTAGGACGCTTTTAATTAAATTGCTAAGTATTTTATTAAATATTTTTATTTAATAAAACGTAATAATTAAATATAATTTAATTATTTTTGTGTTTCTAAAATCTTGCGAGGGCATTTCAGTCACCTTCTGACTGTTTTCGGGTCTCGGTCAAAACTAAAAAGTTGTCAGGAATGTCGTTTTACATCAAATTGCTTTAGAGTCCGAATAATGAAAACGTGATTTAGTGGGTCGTTTTTGATAAATCAGCTTAGGAATAACATATATCTTTTTCGTTTTCAAGTCAAATAAGTTAAAAATAACTTGTTCATGAGAGATGTAATAATAAATATGATTTATTATTTAAAATATGTTCCGAAAATTTTACCGGTTACGCGGTAATCGCTTTTATGTGACAATAAAAGACCAAAAGTCAAAAAGTCAAGTCAGACCCACAAAGTCAAAGGGTAAAATAGTCATTCAAAATTTCGAAAATTCTCGGATGTTACAATAAATGAATGGCAAGCGAAGCTCAACATAAAAGATGTCTCCATAGCTAATTTAAGAAAACATATTGAGAGCTTAAAAGGGAAGAATGTGATTGAAAAGGATGCCACGCCAAATAAGGCCAAGGTTATTGCTCCTGAAATGTTTAAGCTTGATTTAGAACCATTATCTCCTAAAGTTTTGAAAAATAGGGATGCTCACATAGACTATATTAAACACACTCAGGAAAATGAAGATATACTTCAGGAATTAGTCAAACACGCTAGGGCACTTAGACCTTTAGATAGTGATTTAGACTCTGCATGTACGTATGCTAAAAGAATTCAGGAGGTGCTAGTGTATGTAACAGCCACCTGCCCTAGTTTAGCAAATCCTAGTGAGAAGGTGGTTGCGGTCACACCATTGAACAAAAACAAGAAAGTTAGGTTTACCGAACCTGCCACATCATCAAGTAACACTCAACAATAGGTAGACTCATACAAAACACAAAATTCTAACAAACCTGTGTGTCATTCTATAGGAATGAAGAGTTCTACTAGTGCTATCAGATCACAGCCTTCAGGCAATACCAAGAATAATAGGATATCGCGACCAACCAGTAACAACATAGAGGAATAAAGTAGAAGTCCAACCTAGGAGCGTTAAATCTGATTCGAATAAAAAGAATCGTGTAGTTGAACCTGTTTGTAATGCGGATGTTAAGCATAGCACGTTAAATGCGAACTCTGAATTAATTTATGTTAAATGTAATCAATGTATGTTTGATGCAAATCACGATGTGTGTTTTCTTAAATATGTTAATGATGTGAATGTACTTTCTAAATCTAAATTTGCTAAGAGGAGCAAAAAGAAGCAAACTTGGAAACCTACTGGTAAAGTGTTCATTGATATTGGATATAGGTGGAAACCTATAGGACGGACCTTCACTATATGTTAGCCGTGTATTTATTAAAGTGATGGTCATTAAATATTCCCGAGCCTTGTATAAGTAAAACGTAGTTTACGGGAGTTTAGTTAAGCTAGTTGGGCCTAGTTGTCGGGCTCAAGCCCATTTGTTTTATGATCCGGCCCAACACAAAGCCCACTAGAATAGTCCACTCTTGTAACTATTTATAGCCCTCTCCAAGTGTGGAGAGGGTGTTGCTTCTCATTTTTCTTTTGTGGAACAAGTAACCATTTTTCTTTCTTTTTACTTTCTCTCTCTAAAATCTATTTTTCTTATTTTTGTGTTTGAGGTGATGAAATGATATCCTAACAAGTGGTATCAAGAGCCAAGGTTGGGTTATGTGATTTGTGTGTGGTAACTTATTAGAGATTTTTTGTTTCGGCTTATTAAGTTTTGTTGCTTGTTTTTGTTCTATTCGATTTTTTTTTCCATTATATCTTTCATTATAATTTTTTTTGTACAAGAACCTTGTGGTTTAGTGCTTGTGGTTTAGTGCTTGTAATTCGTTGAGGTTGTTTGTGCAAATCGCAAGGTCGGAAAGAAGCCAAGAATCGAGCAACTTCTTGTTTGAATCGAACGAGTTCTGGGTGTCGCATCCGAACGAGCCAATCGAACGAGTTTTAGTTCGTTCGAGTGTATTTCTGCTTCAATCGAACGAGGAGTATCCTTCAAGGTCCGAACGAGGGATTTGTAGTTTGGACCGAACGAGGGATTTTTTGTTTGGACCGAACGAGGGATTTGTAGTTTGGACCGAACGAGGGATTTTTTGTTTGGATCGAACGAGGGATTTTAGTTTGGACCGAACGAGGGACTTTTAGTTTGGACCGAACGAGGGATTTTTTTGCTTGGACCGAACGAGGTTAGAGTGATCGTTATTAAATATTGATGCTTTGGTTGTGTTATATCTTTGTGTCAATCAATAATTCACTGTTTGATAGTATATACTCTTAGTGGATAAGCTAGTTTCTGCATAGATTATATCATTTAAATCAAGTTTCATCCTTAGTATTTTTGATTTATCAGGGTAATAAACTTACAAGCTAGGAGTTAAAGATCTATTTCTTTGGGTCTAAAACAAGAATAGGAAAATGATTTTAAAATGTACAAATAAAGCTTGTTATATTGTGGCGTTTTGAGCATTACATTATGTTTGTGATAAAAGGTTGCAAGGCATGCATGGAACAACTCAAGAAGGGTGAATCACAAAAACTTTTCTAATAAAATGACTCACCCTCACCCCAAAAGAAGCTTTGTTCCACAAGCAGTCTTAACTAGGTCAGGGAAACTTAGTACTGCTAGTGCAGTAGTTAATATTGTTAGATCAGTTAATATTGCTAACACAAAAGCAGTTAATACTGCTAGACAGTTTAATACTGCTGCATCAACAAACAAAAATATGAATCATCCTAGTCCTTTAAATATACTTTAAAAAGGAGGATATTTACAAAGTTCAAGGCCTTTTAATAGATATTTTGCAAACAAGAATAGTATTACCAAATCAAATGTTAATACTGTTAGTGTAAAACATACTACTGCTAGAGATAGAGCAGTAGTAAGAAATAAGGGTAAAAGGGCTAATGTTGTTAAGGCCTCAACATGTTGGGTTTGGAAAGCTAAAAACAGCAGTGCATCAACAAATTTTTTTAAAGAAATATTTTTCTTACATTGATGCACGAGGCAGATCCAAGTCTATAATGGCTTGGATCCCAAAAAGGTCTAAATCTCTTATTTTATGTGCAGGACAACCCACAACAAAAGGAGTATAAGGAAAAAGCAGTTATTGACACATGGTTGTTTCCATGGAACATGACAAGAAACAGGGTAACTTGATGAATATGAGGATTATGATGGTGTTTAGATTTCCTTTGGTGATGGTAAAAGGCTGATATCTGAGTAAAGGTAAAATCAAAATGGATCAATGGATTTTGAGGATGTGTACTTCTGTAAGGGATCTCTAAGTATAATATGGTCAGTTGTCACAAAATTTGTACAAAAAGAAACAATGTTCTTTTTCTACATGATCTGTCTTGTCCTATCTTCTGACTTTAAGCTTCTTGATGAAAGTCAAGTATTGCTAAAAGTTCCAAGAAAAGACAACATATATAGTGTTGACCTAAAGAGTGTTGTTCCCGGAGAATTAATTGTCTCATCTGGCTAAGGGTCATAATAAATGAATCCAATATCATGGCTTAGGAGGCTGGGATCAATAAATTTTAAAACAATGAATAATTGTGAAGGGAAACCTTGTCAAAGGTTTACCTTTAAAGATTTTTGAAAAAATGGATCATTCTGTGTGGGCTTATAGAAGGAAGCAACACAAGAGTAAGCCTCCTATAAAACCAAGCTTGTTAATTCAATCAGCAAACCCTTACATATGCTTCATATGGACTTGTTTGGTCCTACAAATGTTAAGAGTTTAATTAATGAAAAAGTCTTATTGCCTAGTAGTCACTGATGACTTTAGTAGATTTTCTTGGGTATTCTTTTTGGCCACTTAGGATAAGACTAGTGGGATTCTAAAGACCTTCATAAAAAAATAGAAAATCAACTAGATCATAAAGTAAAAGTTATTAGGAGTGAAAATGGAACTGAGTTTAAGAATAGTATAATAAACCGGTTTTGTGAAATAAAGGGGATTAAGAGGGAATTCAGTGTGGCTAGGACTCCTCAGCAGAATGGTGTAACTGAGAGGAAGAATAGAACACTGATAGAGGCTGCAAGAACTATGTTAGTAGACTCTAAGTTGCCAAACACCTTTTGGGCTGAAGCAGTTAATACTGATTGCTATGTGCTAAATAGGGTCATAGTTATTAAGCCTCATAACAAGACACCTTATGAACCTATTCGTGGAAGACCTCCACTGATAGATTTCATGAAACCTTTTGGGTGTCATGTTACCATCTTAAATACTAGGGATCATCTAGGCAAGTTTGATGGAAAAGCTGGTGAGGGAAATTTTGTTGGGCAATGTGGTCGCGTTCTTGGAAAAACTTGTAGAAAGTGATGGGTTTGCAGAGATTATTGATTTCCTGAAAGCAAGTTCTGTTCATTATGCTTTAACTGTCAATCCAATTATCTACACATCTTGTATTGAACAGTTTTGGGCAACAGCAAAGGTTAAGACAGTTAACAGAGTACGTCAGCTACAAGCCCTAATTGATAAGAAGAAGATGATCATCACAGAGTCAAGCATTAGAAGTGATCTTCACTTGGAAGATGCAAAAGGTACTGATTGTCTGCCAACTACTAAAATTTTTGAAGAACTGGCAAATATGAGGTATGAAAAACCTTCTCAAGAGCTTACATTTTATAAAGCTTTCTTTTCTTCACAATGGAAGTTCTTCATTCATACCATTACACAATGCCTTAGTGCCAAATCCACTACATGGAATGAATTCAGTAGTACAATGGCTTCTTTGATTATATGTTTGGCAACAAACCAAAAATTTAATATGTCTAAGTACCTTTTTGATGCTATGGTAAAACACTTAGATGGAGGGGTTAAATTTCTGATGTATCCATGATTTCTACAAGTTTTCATTAATCAACAGCTTGGAGACATGTCACATCACAAGAAGATTTAAGTTAATCCCTCCCACACAAAGAATTTTTTTGCTAACATGAAGAGAGCAGGAAAGGATTTTTCTAGGAAAATAACACCTTTATTTGATACTATGATGGTTCAAGCTTCTGAAGAAGTGGGTGAAGAGTTAGACCATCCAACTGATTCTAATCAAATACCCATTGTTGATCAACCATCTACATCCTCTCAACCCAAGCTGAAATAAAAGTCCAAGAGGAAACAGAGGAAGGAAGCAGAAGTTGCTCATGATGAGACAAAGCATGAGGAAAGTGTACCCACACCTTCTAATGATCCACTACCCAGTGGTGAGGATAGCATGAAACTTAATGATTTGATGGTTTTATGTACCAAATTGCAAAAACATTTTCTTAACTTAGAAAAGGCTAAATCTGATCAAGCTATTGAGATTGCTAGTCTCAAGAAGAGGGTAGATAAGCTAGAAAAGAGAAGAAAGTTCAGAACCACAAGGCTTCAAAGATTAAAGAAAGTTGGTATAGCTAGAAGAATTAAATCCTTAAATGATATTTTGGGTGCTCAGGTGGATGCATCCAAACAGGGGAGGAGCATTGAAAATATTGATGTAGATGCTGAGGTCATTCTGGTTAATGAAACTCAAGAAAGGCAGGAGGAAGACTTGATGTTTGATACTGGAGTTCTGGATAGTGATGAGATGTTTGTGGATACTACAACTGGTGAGAAAGATGAGCAGAGTATAAAGATTGATGATAGTACTCCTGGTGAAGCAGTTACTACTGCTTGTATTGAAGATAGTGTTGTTCCTACAATTCCTACAACTGTTGAAGAAACTTTGGCTCAGACTTTAAAGGAAATCAAGGCAGCCAAACCCAAGGCAAAGGGAATTGTTTTTCATGATCTGGAAAAGCATGTATCTAAACCAACAGTTTTTGTCACACAACCCTCAATCAAATACAAAGGAAAAGGCATCATGCAAGAGCCTGAGAGACCTTTGACAAAGAAAGATCAAGTTGCTCCTGATGAAGATTTGGCAAGAAATATTCAAGCTCAGTTGGATGCTAAAATTATAGAAGAAGACATGCTTAAAAGGCAAAAGCAAGAAGAAGCCAACATAGCATTGATTGAATCATGGGAAAATACACAAGCTATGATAGAGGCTGATAGATTACTGGCTGAGAGACTCTAAACAAGAGAAAGAGAGGAGTTGACAGATGAAGAAAAAGGAAAATTATTTATGGAACTCATGGAGAAAAGAAGAAAACATTTTGCTGCACTAAGAGCACAAGAAAAGAGAAATAGACCTCCTACCAAGGCACAAAAAAGAAGTCAAATGTCTACCTATCTGAAGCACATGGGTAGATACAAACACAAACAGCTAATGGGAAAGAGCTATAATGAAATTCAAAAGCTATTTGACAAAGAGATGAATAGGGTAAATACCTTTGTGGCTATGAGTTCAAAGGCACAAGAAAGCAATGAAAAGAAGGTAGAAGGTAGTGAGGAGAAAGCTAAACGCAGCAGAAAGAAGATTCTTGGTAAGAAAAGGGCAGGAAAAGAGCAACAACAAGAATCTCCAAAGAGACAAAAAGTGGAGGATGATAAAGAAACTGATAAGCATGAAGAAGTTGAAGCAGATGATACAGCTGAATTGAAAAAGCATTTGGTGATTGTAAAAGATGATGATATAGCAATTGATGTTATACCACTTGCTACCAAACAACCAGTGATTGTTGATTACAAGCTTTTTAAAGAAGGAATGATGGCACATTATCAATTGATAAGAGCAGATGGAAGTTCCAAGAGATATTCTTCAATGATTAGACTGCTTCAGGGTATTGACAGAGAAGATTTGCAGACCCTTTGGAAGTTAGTCAAAACAAAGCATGGTGATTTAAGACCTAAAGATGAACATGAAAGAGTGTCGTGGGGTGATTTGAAAGTCATGTTTGTACCAGACATAAGGAGTGATGTATGGAGAAATCTACAAGGATACAAGGTGATCATTTGGAAGTTGATTGATTCATGTAGAGTGCACTTTGTAAGGTTTAGAAATGTTCACATCTTTATGTTAGTTGAAAAGTGATACCCCCTCACATCAATTACAATCACAAATATGCTTAACAAGAAACTTCAAACTGATTATGGGAATGAGATGTGCTATCAACTGCTCAAGCTTATGGTAAAACAGTAAAGTGGTTAATAAAAGGTTTGAATGTATCCTCCTGAGTATGATGAAGACTTTTAATGAAGAAACTTGAAGATTCAGAAGATGAACATCAAGTTTAGGGGAGGATTGTTGGGACTTAAAAGACTTTAAGGATTCTTACTACTACTCAGGTACATAATGGAAATTATACTAAGTAGTTAGTACTGGTAGTATAAAGTTACCACTTCTAGTGACTACTGTTAGTATAATTTAGTACTGTTAGTATTGAGTTACTTCTGTCAGTAGAAGTTAAGACTACTCAGAGTTGAAGACTGAAAGTATGCTAAGTGGTTAGTACTGTTAGTATAAAAGTTACTACTGCTAGTGTAACTTAGTACTGTTAGTATAACTTAGTACTGCTAGAGTAAAGTTGCAAATGTTAGCTTAAAGTTAGTACTGCTGGTACTTACTACTGCTTATGCTCAGTTTGTGCTACTGGTTATAAAGATACAACTGCTACTGAATTACAACTGCTAGAAGACTTACTACTGTTAAGAGGATAAAGACTGATTAAAGAGATAAAGATTGATTAGAGAACAAGAATACTTATGAAGATAAGTATTAAGTTATTTTTGTAAAAGATATGTATAACTTATTTGATTAAGAGATTACGTTTATTTATAGAAAAGATCATGATAAGTTAGGAATGTATTGTAAGCCTTGTAGGACTCCTTGGTGTATAAAAGGGGATCCTAGGGTATAGAAAGAGACATCAATTTTCCATCTCAGTTTTCCATAAAGTTCATAGCTTCAAGGTTGTAAACCCTATCACTAAGTCAGAGTGATCGTATTAATATATATTAAAGCTTTTTGTGTTGATTATATCTTTGTGTCAAAACATACTTTACTGTTTCATTGAGAATACTTCTTAGTGGTATAAACTAGATTCCGAATAGTTTATATTATTCAATCAAATTTTCATTCTTAGTATTTTTAGATTTATCCAAGGGTACTAAACCTTACAAGCTAAGGAGTTAAAGATCTATTCATTGGGATCAACAATTATTGAGGGGGAGTATAAAGGAAAATGTTTTGATTTATATCAAACACTTTGATTGATTTTCAAATGGTTTTATGGTTTCGATCTTAATACCCACCAACCAACTACCTCACGATGATCAAAGAAGAAATAAGGTGGTAAGGTTAGGTATTATCCCTTGATCCAACCAGAACCGGAGGGATCTACCCAAGGATATTTTATAGATAGAATAGAAGTCCTTAGGTATGATGAAGTTGAATGTGAATGGAATAATGTCAACTAAGGCATGAGCTATCATCAGAACAATCACAACATGATGATAGTAATGACGTCTTGGTGGACATTGAAGGGGTTGAAGAATGAAAAAGAAATAATGTGCAAAGGGTGAAAAGAAAGAAGCCCTCCACAAACATTAGGCAGAAACCAGGTCAATACATAATCTATTGAATATCACAAAGATGATATTTGGTAGTGAAGAAAGACATCATGGACCCAGTGATGCAATGCACAACCCTTCCCAGCCACTCAAGATTCTCTCAAAAGAATTCTTGTTTCATTGTCACAGAGATTAAATGCATAATCTATTGACATCTCACTTCGAGATTATTGATATTGAAAAGGTGGCAGTCTGCTCCAACCTTCGATCACTAAAACCAAAAAGCACTAATTGAGTCTAGAGCCAAATGAGATCATATCATCAAATCTCACATAGGACACAAAAGTACATTTGTATTAAACATCAATAATACAAAAGGTACAAGAGTCGCTTATATGTCTATGTGACATTGCATGTCTTTGTGACATTACACAGAACATTCAATAGTGATACTTAAGTAAAGTTTTCATGATGATGAATGGAAATCCTACCAGTGCTAACATCAAGTCAACGTTGAATGTAGGTTACTAATTTGAAAATGATTGTTAAATGATTCAATCAGTGTTAACTAGTAATCTAAGTGATCTAGTAGTTATCGTGTTTTTCCAGAATTTGTTTTTGAAAAATTCAAACAACATTTCCTTGATTCATTCAAGTGAAGTGTTGGATTACCAAGGTTACTTATGATGTCATAATATTGATGAGGGGAAATTGTTGGAATTGAAGTTAGTAGATGACTCTCATGCTTAGACCGCACTCCACACATGACTTCACTATTGAATATTCAGGCGTAACAAGATTATGATTATGTTTGATGGTCATAAAATATAATTGGGGGGAAGAGAAAGGTTCTAGCTGAATATTTCGATAGAGCGCAACAATTAGGGGGAAGAAATGTGTATATCCGGGACTTAATTGACTTTGGTATATACAACATCTGGTACTTAATTGACTTGGAGGTTATAGTTTCTTTCTTCTATGAGTTGTTTGTGTGAAGTGTGTGTATACAAATGGTTGTTTATTTGGGGGGGGGAAGCAATTAGAGGGAAGATACATTTATGTACAACAACATCAACAACATCTCTACCTTTCAGAAGCAAGAACACCATCATATTCATTCCTTCATATCTCATACTCAAAGTTTAAAGATACACTTCCACAAATCTGATAAATCAAAGAACTTCCTCAAATCATCAAGTTGTTGATCAAGACAAAAGTTCTACATAAAGAAGATTGTGAGCTGTCAAGAAAGTATGAGTATGTTGATTAAAAGCTCCAAAAGATAAATCAAGATGGATTCACGGTAAAAAATAATGATATGAAAAGATCTCAAAGGCAAAGAAAAAAAGGATAATGGAAAGATCAAGATCAAGATCACTACAGCTTGATTGGAACAAGACCGCTATTGCACAACAAGACTCAAGACAAACAAACATTAAAGTTTAAAGATCAAAGTCATAAGAGAGATCTTAATGATCATCCTTTAGGGGGAGATATTGTTACGAATAAGAAAATGATGATCATTAATGCAATCAAAGAGAGATCTCAATGATCGTCCCTTGGGGGAAGATTGTTAGGAATGATAAAATTGACAATCTTATTGAGATAAAAGTCTTATAATAGATAGAGAAATAATATTGTGTAATAGGTTAGGTGATAGGCTCGTGACTTAAATAAAGTCACGAGACCAGACAAATAGCTAAAAGCTAAGAAACAAGCGCTAGTAGCTCTTCCGTGTAATTGGGTATAAATACCCCATCACCACCTCATTAGTGAGGTGTGTATTATAATCTCATTCTTATCTTTTCTCTAATCCTCCTCCTCCCTCTTTCTCTCTTTACTTTCCATCTTTCTCTCTCTAGAATAAACACACACACAACACCTAAACACATACTTTATTGCTTATTGATCCTAAATTTAAGACCTAACAAAAAGAGAGTCGAAGATCTTCAACTGGGAGTCAAAAGTTAACAAAAGAAGCTCAATGTCACCAGGCCAAAAACTACCAGACCCAACATCAAGAAAATGGACCCATACACTCCATATTAAGACCCTCAAAGATTTATTTATATTGACAATCAAGGGAGAAACAGGTTGATGCGCTCAGACGAACTCTACAAGTTCAGTGATGGCACATTAACAAGGATTCAAACTTCGTTTGATGACATCATAAAGAATATCCGAATGAAGTACTTGCTACAGAGAAGATGGAGTTCATTAGAAAAGAAAAGAGCTCATATCATGATCAAGGCTATTGACAAGCAGCTGAAGGAAAGAAGGATGATGAGGAGTCTTGAAAAGTTTGTTGGTGGGAGACACTACGAAACTGACCTCCGGCTACTTCAATGAACAATATGACTTTGTCATATTGTGTTCGTCATACACTTGTGAATATGTATATATGTAGTGTAGACTTAATGGTGATAATAAGGAGTGCTCGAGTACAAAGTTTTTCAAGAATTTCTTAGTAAATTCAAAAAATTTCAAATTATTGTACTCAGCACTGTCTTAAATACCCTCATAAGTTGAGGGGGAGCATTAACATGTTCCAATAATCGGCTTGTTAATAATTGGTCATTTTTCCCTGAAATCATGAATATTTGAATCAATTGATATCCAAAATATCAAGAGATTTGACATTTTTGATAAGGGGAGAAAATGTGATTAAAATATATAATTAATGATGTGAATTTAAAGACTCTTGTGCAAGCTTCTCCCTTCATGTGCTAAACATTTTTGAATATCGATGCACATTTTAAGAGGGAGCATTACAAATGGTTTTAAGGCTGTGAATGATACCAAAAGACCGACCATGTATTTAATTATTTAGAGTTATAAGGTGGTTAGGTATAGGTATTCGTTCCCATGATCCAGCTAGAACCAGAGGGATCTACCCAGGGACATTCTACTAGTTAGTGTAGAAGTCCATAGGTATGATATAAAAAAGGAGTAAAAGTGAGAATAAGGGAAAAGTGCCGACTGAGATGGAGCTAGTACTAGAACAAACCCAACAAGGTACTAGTTATGAAGTCTTAGTAAGCACTGAAGGGGTTGAAGAATTAAAAAGAAAAGTTAAGATAAAGGGTGAAAAGAAAGAAGCCCTTCTTACACTTAGGCAGAAACCGGGTCAATACAGCTGCTGTCAAAATCACAAAGATGATTGCTGACATTGAAGACTGACATCATGGACCCAGTGATGCAATGCACAACCCTCCCTAGCCACTCAGAATCTCTCAAAAGAATTATGTTTCATTTCTCACAGAGATTAAACACATTTCTATTGACTTTCTCACTTTGAGTTAGTTGGTATTAAAAAGGTGGCAGTCTGCTCCAGCCTCCGATTACTAAAACCAAATGTACACTATTGATTCTAGAGCCGAAAGAGATCATTCATAAATCTCATTAGGATATTTATCTAAAAATGCTTGCTAATTCACACAATGTGAAAAACAAGAAATATATATCAAGAGTCCTACGCATTATCCTTATGATTTTGCCAGAACATCTAAGTGATACTTAAGTATTCACAGTGAAGATGGAAATCCTACTTGAGCCAACATCAAACAAGCTCTTGGTAGGTGACTTTTGAGATCCTATACGGATTGAACTTGTGACACTAGATATCGATTCGGTCCAGCTTATGAATTGACGAATGAATTTTGAAAAGATTAAAATTGTTGGTGTGTTATAAAAACCGTTTGCATCTTAATACACCGACTGATTTTCTAAATCAATTTTCAATCTTATGTCCATGGGAAGCCTCACAAGGGTATCTGGACATAGGAAAGCTGAACACGAATTGACGGCTTAATCGGGAAGATAGTAACTTACTGATTCACTCTTACCGTGTTGTCTACTTTGAGACACTCCGGTAATGAGAACGGCTATTGCAGCTGCGAAACCCTGTCAAGGAGATTCTTCGGAATTCTACTTGATCACAGGCAGTATTTATATTGAGTAACGGGGAACCGTGGTTGTTACAACCGTATTCGACAAAGTGACAAAGCCACTTTCGTCCATATATGTTGTTTATCACTAACCCATTTATGCATATTTCTTGATGGTGGTAGCAGTTTCCCGATGACGAGTCAAAGCCAATACCACATTCTCATACTTAACCGACATATATAAAGACATCATGAAAGCTCAAGTACATGTTTCAAGACTTTCGCTACTCTGATACCGAACGTCTTTCTCGAAGTGACGAAGTGTTATAGTTAAAGATTTTCAAGAAAGATGTCTTATTCAAGCTTTCAAGACCAAGTATGAGCATGTCGGTCCAAATGTCACAAGTGGACAAGACGATGACAAGATCACAATGAGATGATAAGAGATTATGCTTGGTTGATGATCTTAAAGAAGTTCAAGTTCACATACAAGTCAAACCAATCGGAACAAGCTCAAGCCTAAAGTCAAAGCTTGTTATGCTATATTCACAAGATGATGTCAAGAAAACAAATCTACGAGCACAAGACTGAAGACAAAGTATAGTATGCTAGGTTTAATTTTTGTAAAATGGAGTGACCTCCCTTAGGGGGAGATTGTTAGGAATACGAAAGTATCGGTCACTTCCATTAATATCATTAGATAGCTCGTTAAGTAATATTTGGAAACTAAATAGGCTAGCTTAGGAAAAGCCCATAGAAAGCCCAAGGACAAAGCCCATGGCCGGCCTAAATAAGCATATATAAACCCTTTCCATGCTATGGAAAGGGTGTTGGTTGTTCATTTATTTTCACATAGTAATCTAATATTTTCTTCTTTTCTTTCTCTCTTTAAGTGTTCATCCAACCACCTCTCTTTCTCTCTTTAAACTTTATATTGAATCCATACCTTATGTGTGTTAAGATATTCTATAGTTTCAATTGGATTGTTGGTTGTTATTTTGATTTAGTGGGTGGTGGAAGTGTACCGAGCAAGCTAAGTGGTGGTGGGAATACGTGTCTTCTTCAGTAGGCAAAGTATGGACGACAATCACAAATCCAATATGGTATCTTCAGTACATAACTCTCTATGCATATCTCTCTCTTGCATGTATGTCTTGCAAATCTTTCTCTCTCTAAATATTCACACATAGGCTTATCTTTCTGTATGTGTGTCTTTTTCTTTTTGAGATTTTTTAGGTGGTGTTAAAGAAACTAAATTGGCGGTTGTATCATTGATGCAATGTTAGAAGTTAAGCTAAGTTTTATATACTTTCATGTAGTGTTTGGAACTGCTTCTAGGTTTTTTTAACTTGATTTTGCTAAATTTATGCAGGTTGAAGCTTTGATTTATGTTATTTGATCTTTATTAAGGCATGTTTTAGGTCGTTGTTGATCTTTGTAAGTTTTATGATGTTTTAGGTGTATAAGATTTTGTATAGGCTGTATTGCATGTGGTGTTTTAAACTGTTTCTAGGTTTTTTCTTTACCTTAATTGGTTAAATTGTTACAGTTTGAGAATATGGTTTATGATTTTGAGGTTTTAGATATTTTTCCTGTGATTGATTGCAAATGTATTGTTGCTCATATTAGAAAGCCATAATTTTTTAGC
>BQNB010002763.1:69069-100612 GCA_026074375.1 Tanacetum coccineum
CGTCGAACGCTTGAATTAGCCGAAAGGGAGAAGCGGGACAGAGATATCTTATTCTATAATTCAGCAATCGACACGACCTTGCCCCCAATACAACAAGAGAAGCTGCCCGAGATGAATATAGAAATCAAGGCGCGATAGAACTTAGATTATTAGTTTAAGTTATCTGAATAATTATGTTTTAATTTTAGTGTCATGTTTTTATGTTTTCTTAATAATTATGTATTGTTTTTTTTAGTTTATTATGTAATGTTTTTATTATTAATGAAATTCATGTAATGTTTTTTTATTATTTAATAAAATTTAAATTTGATGTTAAGAAAATGAAGGTCGTCTCATAGTGACAAAAAATCGCTTGTAGGTCGCTGAAGAGAGAAAGTTGATGTTGCGCCAAGAAATACAGGTTGGAACCGACTATGATAGTGGTAACCTCACTAAATCCTTTTACCCACACTCTAAAAAAAGTTAGGCTAAGAAGTCAAATTGAGACTGACATTTTCATGATATTGTATTTTTATAATTATGATGCGAAATTCGTATTGTTGTTACTTTATCTTATATTATAAGAGAATTTCACAAACCGGAAAAAAATATATTCATAATTGGATTTTGAGTTGCTGACGATAACAATAACGATTAACGACAGATATACCTTATAAGATACTGAAAGTAAACAATTTGACTATTATTTTTTGTATCACCAAAAGTAAACAATAATACACGGTCATTTTTGGTTACTTGTTTTTCACTCGTACACAATTCCACGTCAACATATGACTCTGAATATGCTAATTTGTATCCAAAGTTATTGTAAATTTAAAGATAATGTGAACCACTAATTATCTTGTCCATGAGCATGCTCCCCAAGCATGTATGGATAACTTCTTTTTCTTCGTACACAAAGGGGCAACCAAGAATTTAGAGTAAACTGCAAAAATCATTCATGTGTTTTGTAGTTTGTGGCACTAATCATCCATAACAGATACTATTGGCACTAATCATCATTGAGTGGTGAAACGTTCGGCAAATTTTTTTTGCAAAAATCATCACCAATAAGGATGATTTTTGCCTGACATTTGGCCACTCAGAGATGATTAGTGTCAATAGTATCGGCTAGAGGTTATTAGTGCCACAAACTACAAACCACAAGGATGATTTTTGCAGTTTATTCAAGAATTTATGTTAAGATGAGTCATAAATAATTTGTACAACAATGTAACCCAAAGGGTTCATTAAAAATTACTCTAAAACATCAATAAAGTACTACTCTCTCCGTCTCATTTTTATTATCTGCGTTTTTTTTTATGTCTCAATTTAATTGTCAATTACTAAATATAGGTAAGGAAGTTTGATCAGGTTTACTATATCACCCTTGTTTGAAATTATTATTACACGCTTTAAAGAAAAATTTAATTAATTAGTTAATGGTAAAACTGTCATTCTGTCAAAAAGTAAGAAAGAGAAAACAGTAATAAATGTATTTTTCTTAAACTGTGTGTTTTTTGTCGGAAAGCAATAATTTTAAAACAGATGGAATAATTAACCTGTTTTCAAATCGACAAATTTGACCTAAACTCCCTAAATTAAATAGATTCCAACTTTATTGATTTTAAAATGGTTATCTCAGTAACTAAAAGCAATAAAAACTATAATAAAAATGACACAATTTGAATAATGAGTTTCCTACTTTCGAGTGCAATATGACAAAAAGTTATGTAGGTATTAGAACTACAGACACAAATATATCATTACTACACACAAACCAACGAGTAAATTCATTTTTTTATGTGATCGCGTTCGTTTAATCCTGCAGTTAAAAAATTAAACAAACTAAAATGAACAAAATACATACGAATATGAGTTGACATCTTATCAAAGTACTATTTATTTGACAAACATGTCAAACAAAAGTATAAAACTAAAAGTCCCACAGTTTATAAACCTGGAAAACACTAAATGTTTTATGTTCACTATTAAAATTAAAAGATTATTAACGCAAAAATTAATGAGAAAATAATACTATAATTATTAGAGCATCTTCAATGGAAAAAACAAGCAATAACTTTCTACAATTTCAAAAGGCTGTGTTTTTCTCATTGCATTCAAAGCTTTTTTAACAACTTTTTACAATGACTTGTTAAATCCTTTGTAATTATTGAATGTGTTTTGCATTCAATGCATTAAATGCAAAAAACTATCAAAAGCTTTTTGCATTAAAGAGCTTTTTGCATTAAAGATTGTTAACGATACCTGACATTTTGCTTGGAAAGTTAGAATTGTCTCTTTTTTACATGTTTTTGTTTTTTTCTTTTTTAAATTTACGACCGTACTAACTTTAGTTAAACAAAGTAGTTATTCTCTCTTCCTCAGGTTTTCTTCATCTCCATTATGTTTCTTCCATGAATGAGAAAATAAAACCCAGACAAAATCACAAGCTCATCGAAAATAAATAAAAAGAAAAATGTTGCATCCACAAAACTTTTACAAAAAAACTTTCACAAAGTAACTTTTAACCAATAAAAACTATCCAAATTACTTCTCTCTCATCCTTTTGAATTCAAATCTTCCTATCCATGTATGTCACATTTGTGAAAAATCTTTTGTAAAGTTTTTTTTTGGATGTAGCATCCCTCTAAAAAAAATTGATGCCCCGCTTCACTCATGGTCAGGGTCGGGCCTGAGTTGGGGGTGGCCGAGCACCCCGATTGGCTCCGCCCCTGTGTACCATTCTACTTACATGACAAAATTGAACATTAGCTTATAGTCACAAAGTGAAAACTGAAGCTCAATTTGTTTAAACTCATTAAGTTTCGTCTAATTTATAAAAGAAAAATAATTGTTATGCATAATTATCTTATATGCCAAATGATTTAATCGATTGATTTGAAAAAGTTATTACACGGCGGAGGCGGTGGATGCATCAGGTTTTGTTCTTGAACAAGATAGCTATGATCAAACGTGAAAGTTTTCGCCCTTATTATTTTCATCTTTATCTTCAATTCTTCATCGCCCTTCATTGTCAAACGTTCACATTAGTTTTTCTCGGAACTTGAATCTCAAAATCTCTTTTATATTCACTCCATCAGTCAACCGGAAAAGATATGGAATAAATGATCCAAACCTTAACATTGTCACCATCTTATTAAATTTTTGTTGTCAGGTCGATCTCTTTGATTGCTACAAAATATATGATGCTAACACATGAATCAAGACGATGTTGCTAGTCTTTATGACGAGTTGACGGAAAAGATTATTATCCATGGAGTACATTTTTGGTAAGCAAGTGAAGCTGATTTACATCATGCCGGTCTATTTGTTTTTTACCATCCCTTGCATCTGACTTAAATAATGCGTAAGCTTCAAGGTCATGCACGTATATACTTAAGTTTGCGAAATTTACCGAAACAACCAAATCAGAAATGAGTTTTCTTGCGGTAACCGTACTTTTCTGATTTTACCAAAAAGACCAAGTTTATCGCGCAGAATGGGTGGCTAAGAACTCGAAGAACACGTGTCATTGTTTTAGTGGTGTTTGCGAATTTTATAAAAAAAAAAAAAAAATATCGCGCAATTCTAATGGTGATAAAAAATTTTAATTTTTTTTTTATGTTTAGATAAAATTTAAAAATTTAGGGTTTGGTTTTTATTAGGGTTTAGATATGTTTTGGAAAATAATGATATCAGCAATTTTTGAGAACGTTTTACGCTATCGATACATTATTTGAAAATATTTTTTTTTGGTCGTTAGTGTTGTCTTTGATGAGGTCTACAAAGTAAACCAAAACTTGTTACGAAAATAATTTAATATGCATAAGATATGATGTTGCAAAGTGTGTTAGTTGTTGTTATTTAATGGTTTTTTTATTATTGTTATTTTAATGGTTTTTTTATTTAGGTTCAATTGTAATAACGCGATAACTATATTTTTAAACATCAACGATATTCATTAATAGCATTACAAAACGAGATTACATGGCCATCCTTATTTAGAAGATTTAAAAAACTTTAAAACAACAACAAACAATACAAAGATGGTTAGCAAACTTATGTTAAGCAGTAATCCTTTTTACATGTCCATTGTTTGTTTTTTCATCTTCTTATTGTATTTTCTCTTCCATACTCACTTAGCAATGATCTTCTAAACAACATTGTCAAAATGTGCGTACTCACTTCTTATGTCCGCCACGTTCTGCATCCAAGGCGTACTTACCATAGCAATTAGTAGTGATCTTGCCAAAACCATCCAAATTGTTGATTTCCACACTTAGATCCGTAAATCTATCAGCCAAAACGACTGCATCAAGTTTAAAAATTTGTTCCTCCAAAATAGCTTCTTCATCAAGGGCTTCTTGTAGTTTCATAAGGACATTTGACCTAACGTTTTCTGGGTTACTAGCCATGGTAGAAAATGAGAAGATACAATTAATAATTTATGTGAATGAAAAATTAGTTTCAGTATGAGAGTCCCCAAGTTATGTCTTTATATATAAGCTATAATTGAATGACAGTTGCAGTGAATTGTCAATCAATGTCAGAAAAAGTTAATGACTTGTCAGATATTGTCATAAATCGCGTGATATTTTTAGTGATAAAAAATAATGTTATTGAGTTGTCTTATCAGTTGCAGTACAATAATATATTTGCAGTGAACTGTCATTCAATGTCTGAAAAGCCTATGATTTGTCAATTCTTGTCATAAATCGCGCGAATTTTTTAGCGATCAACAACAGTGTCATTGAGTTGTCTTTTCACTTTGACCAAAAAATAAAAATTTTCAGGGACTAATCATTTATGATATCTTGTAAGTTTGTAGTTATAAATAAGCTTATCATTAATTAGTCTTATCTGATTTAGTAAAAAACAAATGATATTTGAATTTCCCTTTTAGCATTGTAAGCATAATTTACACTTTAAACTTCTTAGTATTGTTGTCTTTGATGAGCTATTCAAATAAATCGTACAAACAAGAATCTTGATTCATATGATCCATTGAATACAATACATAGTAGAAAAAAACCACACCTAATCTAGTACATTGGCAAGCTTATTATTCTGACTTAAAACAGACAACAACAAACAAGAACACAAATGGTTGGCTAGGTGTTGTTAAACAACATGATTCGACAATCTATATTGCCCTGTAATTGTTAATGAAGTTTTGCTTTTCAGCAATGCTTCTCAACAATTCTTGTCTTGCTCTGATTAAGTTGTTTGTTGTACGTATATCCGCTTCATGGGTCATTAGTAGAGCATGTAATCCGTAGCTATTAAGGCTCATTGTAGGCATATTCTGCAACATTGTAATTTGTATCTCGCGGATACGCATTTGTTCAAAATAACGAGTTAAGTTGCCCAACATTGTATTCGCTAGTGTGGCCTCGGCTTCAAGCTCCCTTTGCAGGTTGGCAACAATTGTTTTACGTGCATCATTTGCAGAATCAGCCATAGACTTTGTTAGTAGTAAGAAGAAGTGTGTTTGTGTGTGTGTGTGTGATTTGATTGTATTGTATATGCAAAGCTAGTTGATATAGGGGAAATAGTTTGGCTAGTATTTATCAATAGCCTGGATTGAACCTCCGGATTTGACTGTCAAATGTTGTCATAGATATCGTACATTTAAAAGAGATCATAGACAATTTAATGGACTAGTCTTTATCAACTGTAATACTTAATTATTGAATAGATAGAAAAAAGAGAAACAAAGTGTCTACATTGAAAAGACATTGTTAATAGATATTGAGTTACATGAATATTAGTACATACGTTTCTTTAATTCTTGATGTTGAACTGCTTTGGTTTCCTCGATTTTTTTCGTTTCTGCATTTGATGTAGATAGTTGAGTGATTATAATGATTTATTCGAAGAGCTTTGTGGATTTCAGCACCGTGCTTAGATCTATCTTTGTTTTTTCCGGACATGATAACTTGGTTTCACTCGTCGTCAAAGTGTTCTTTTCTGCCCATTCAACCATTTGATTGAAAGTGTAATCATTTTGTGTTGCCTCCATTTTATTATCTTCACTATCACTTGTGTAGTTGGTTATTACATGGTTCATCATTTCTGCCAAGCTAGCATTTAAGAAAATATATTTGGCAATAATACATAATCGACCTAGCGTCGGTCAATGTAAATTGCAATTGTAAGGCGCTGAAGAAATATCAAACATGACAAGCATATCATTGTTGTTTCTAAGTTTTACGGTTTATTGATTAAATTCCATTGTCCGGTATTTATTAAGAAAGAGCATGGATGTTAGTACCACAAATAATTAGGACAAATATTGTTCTGCTTCTTACTAGTGTCATTCTTGAATGTTGATGTTCATTATTCACGTTGATGATTCGTTGTGTTTTCTTCTTGTGTTATCGAGGACCCATTTAAATTAACCATTATTGTGAACCAAAAAATTGAATTTGGTTTGCGTATACGTGGTGGTAGGTAGTAGTTTTATTAATAAATCTAGATCAAAAAGAAAGTTTATAGTAAGCGACTTTTTGTATTTTTGTTTTGCATTTTGATGTAGTAAGTGAGTGATTATTTCTGTTTTTTAATGGATTATTGACTATGTTACCTGCAAATGCTTCTCAATGCATCCCATCGTTTGGAATCAGCACCGTGCTTAGATATCTGATGATGAGAAACGATAAGCTGGATCTTACAAGCAACTTTTGCAATGTCGTACATAACATTTGTATCATAATCATTCTTAATTTGTTTCAAACCTGACAATGTGTTGTTTGGTGGCGACGTGTAATACAAAGTAGTGAAACGTCTTGCAAATTTGATGGCGTTGCCATATTAAAGAATGAGCTGTTGTTTGCCAACGTTTGAAAAGGAGACGGAACACCCTGTGGACAACCATAAATACAAAAATATAAGAATTTATTACTTTCCATCAAGGAAAAATAAACATTAAATATTCGACATAATTTATACCTGATAGCTCTGAAATCCACTCAAATCGCTAATACCATAATGTTGATCGGCAATGATGGGTTCTTTGTTTGCTTGTGACACTGGGCCAACTCTCGTATAAACCTACTAATTTTTTCGTACATATAATCGTTCTTTTTCATCATTTGCTTATACCCCCTCCTTTGTTCCTCAAATTCTTGATACATTTCAAAATAATTGTTTTGGTTTAAATGACGAGGTATCCGTTCGTCTTCAATATTACACCCGTCAAAGTATGCCCTACTTGAAATCCACCATCGCTGGTAGAGCCTTCGTTCTCATTGGTAAAGTCTCTCATATGGTAGTTGTCCCTTTAAAAATAAAATTAAGGACATTCAGTATGAATTAATAAAACATAATCAAATTTAAATATACCTGTCAAAAATTATAATACTTTACATTGAATTAATTAACATAATTAAATTTAATAACCTGTCAAAATAAATAATAATACTTACATGCAAAAAAGGTTTAAGCATTCTTAGATAATAATCATTCGTCGCTGCTTGAAAAGACTCCAATATCCACGTCTAAACAAAAAATTATTTCATTTACTATACATTAAAGTTATAAAAAAATGCCTAATTTAATATTATAAACTAAATTATAACATACATTGAATGCCCAAAGAAAGCCAGTAAGCGAATAACTTTTCTTATCAACTTCATCTGTAGGCTGAGTGTCATTTGCATCATTTAGTTGCTTGTACAATGTTGGCCGTACATGCGAACCCCAAGGATAGTTGTCCCAACCATCTCTATCATTCGCTAACCTTAATATCCAATTTGGGATAGGACGTCTATCCTCAAGGCCTAATAACACTAATTGCAATATGCCTACATAACAAAGGCTAACAACATCGTTGTCGTCTAATTTTTTAAACACCTTACTATTAATCAATGCTTCAACATGTTTCCCTCTTATAAGTTGACCATCTAAAGATGAAGAAAACACCCTACACCTAAAGGGAATTGGCTCTGCCTCGTCATTATTATCAGTCCAATTCTCTACACCAAACTTTAACCCAGTTACAAGGCAAAATTCTTTCCTACTAAATTGAATTTGAAATTTATCAACTACATGGTAATACAAAGGAATATTTTCATTTTCATCGTCTATGAACACTTGGCGACCCAACATAAAGTGTATTAAAATACAATTTTCAGTCCAATCCTCTTGATTTAAAAACCAACCAAAATAGGTTTGCCTAAATAACACTTCACGTGTAGTGCCCCTAATTAAAGCTCTAATTTTTTTAATCAAAGTTAACTTACTCCTACATGTCACAAGAACACGTGGTACCTAAAATTAAACATAAACATATATTACTACAAATATAAACATCAAATTCAAAATACATAATTATTTAACATAAAAAAATTATACCTCGTAATCGCTCAAATCCATCTTATTAACGCAGCAACCAAAAAACGATACGATCACACAAACACCGGAGCAAAACAACCTGGTAATACAACTACTGCTATTTGCTAATTGAACTATGAACTATGAATTTTACATTCATGTGAACTAACATTTATATGATCAGAATTGTGAAAAATACAAATGTCATACTGCTAGATATGACATTTCATTGCATGCATAAGTCTTTCATTGCCATGCATAAGTCATTTCGTTGCCATGCATCAATCTTTTCTTCCAGGTCGATAGAAAACAAAAAAAAACTTATCACTCCTTGTGGTGCGCGATTTACTGACACGAAACAGAAAAAAAAATAAAACACTCTTACAATTGCGCGATAAACTTTAGGGTTTGTAATTTTGTGTCGATAACAACGAAGATGGTCTAAACGGTTGACACGTGTTCTTCGAGTTCTTGGCTGCTACATATGCGCGATAAACTTGGTCCTTTTCGTAATGTCAGAAAATGTTGGTTACTGCAAGAAAAGTTTTTTCTTATATGGTTTATTCAGTAAATTTTGCAAAGAATTAAGTTATTAAACTAAAAATAAATACCACGCAGTTGTTAAAGGAATCCCACGTGATGTGTGCAAGTAGTGTGCAACTCGAAAGCTGGGCAATCAAGAGTCAATAGTCAATACTTTATTAGTACTTTGGAAACAAAAAGGATAAACACAACCCAATACCAACTTTTTACTATTCATATTCTTCTTCCTCAATCTCCATTCCTCTTCCTCCCACCTGCATTCTTATTCCTTTTTCAAGATCGAACACGACATCTCAAACCAGGCATAGGAAACGTGACTTTTTGGGCCGGAAACGTTTCCCCAAACGTTTCCTAGATAAGTATTCACGTACCATAATTGTAGAAACGTTTCCCCTTCTCTTGGGGATGTTTCCCCGACGTTTCCCCGCTTTTCCCCATTTCCTCGCGTTTCTGAAACGTCATACGGCATCCCAGCGGCGTTTCCGTACATCCTAGCCGATGAACATCCATAAACCCAATTGTAAGAGTTTTTGAAAATTAGTTTGATTGTAAAATTTCTCACACAACAGTGGTTATCATAGGTATTTTGTTAATTACTAAAAGTTTAAGTTTATGGGAAAGAGATCCGGTGAGAAGAAAAAATTAAATGGAAAGAGTGGGAATAATTTCTAAACACATTTTAAGTAAGAGGGGGAAATTTAAAGGAGATTCATCTCAAATATGTGATTGTGGCTTTTCTCACCCTTCTCATTTCAATTTACTTATCATTTGTTCCTAGCTCCAAGTTTATGTGTTTTAGTTCAATTTTGTTCTTTTAAGGAAATTTATTTAGAAGAAAACATCTACAAGCTTGTGTATTTTATTGAATTCTTTTGTCTTTTAAAAACATTTTAAAAAACATATGTAAGCAGTAGGCATCAAACAACTCACGTATGGTGTGTTTGGCAGAAGCTTTTTTTTTTTTTTGTTCGACCTTTCTTTCTTTATATGTGTCTTTTTTTCCCTTTTTTTTTGAGAGCCATTTTTTGAGCACATTTAGCCTTTAACATTTAGCATTTTGTGTGGAAGAAAGCAATTGTTTTCTCTCAAAACAGTTGTGCTTTATCAAGTATCTTTTGTCAAACCCTAATTAGGGCTTATGTTGCTAATAATTCATTAATCAATTAAGTTTAAGCTAAATTATGGTTGGCATTCTATAGATTTAGTCATGTTTTGCAATAGCCCTAATGTTTGTTAAGCTTTTATAAAACCTTAATTTTTGATTTGATTCTGAACAGGTCAAAGATGGTAGTGAAGTTTACTGTTAACCTTTATCATGATGGGGTTTTTCAAGTTAAGCCATTTTCATATGTCAATTTCGATTCTAGTGTCATTGATGATGTTGACTTTGAGGGTATGTCATACATGGATTTTTTTCATACAATTAAAAGGTTAGTACTTGTCAATCCAACTAGTATGTATTACAAAAACCCTACTGATCCACTGATTGATTTGAACTTGTTGAAAACTGATGAGGTTGTTAGTGCTTTTGTGAAAGCTTGTTATGAAAACAATTTTAAGATTGACTTGTACACATAGCACAATGGTTATTACATTATGGAAATCATTAATGAGGAGCTCCACCCTAAAAAATGTGTTAGTCATTCAAACTCAGACTCGGATGTTGAGACAAATCACTCATTAGATGATGTAGCTCATATTTTTGAGACAAAACATACCTAGGATGACCACAGATGACTCATGGCTAAACAAACTCATGGGAAATGGTAGTTTTATTCGCCAAAATGAGAATCCAGCCCTAACTTACAAGGTAATTTCTTATTAGGGGTTGATGATCACTATGATGAGCAGGTAGAATCTAAGTTTAAAGCCAAAAAGAATGTGGAATATCTTTCTTTCAATCTTAACATACCTTAGAATGAGTGCAAACCAGTGTTAGGAATAAAGTTTGAAACCCTACAACAGTTGAAGCATATGCTTGCCAATTATGGTGTGCAAAATGGATATCAATTATGGTACATGCAGAATGACCACTATATGCTTTAAGTGTTTGTGGTAGGGATGTAAGTCAAGGTAAGTGTATTGGTTTGAAAGGTAAGAAACCCAAAGCAGTTGTAATAAAGAATGTGAGAGTAGAAAATAGGGTAGTAAGAAGGGTGTTGGTAGGAAAGATGCTAATGAGAAAATTAGCAAGGCTGTTAAGGAAACATGGGATAAAAAGAAGGAATATAAGAAAAAAAGCATCTCTAAACAAGCTAATTGTCCCTTTAGGTTGTGGGCCTCATGGATGAGTACTGAAAGATCATTCCAAATTAAGACTTTATACCCTGACCACAAGTGTTGTAGAATTATACAATAAGGGCATTGGTTACTTTTAGATGGATAGCACACCACTATGCTAGAGACATTATTCAAAACCCAAACACGAGCATCAGATTCATGAAAAATGACATAAGGGAAAAATTGATAGATGTGAGCTTGGGTCAATGCCAGAAGGCAAAGCAGTCTGAATTGTTTGATCATGAAGAAGGTTTAGTAGAACATTATAGTAAGCTATGACAATATAGACAAGCAATTATAGACACAAATCCAATTCTACATGTGAATTGGAGACAAAAATGAATGAAAAGGATGAGAAACTGTACTTTAAGAGGTTTTATATTTGTTTCAATGGTGTTAAACATGGATGACTTGAAGGTTGTAGGAAGATTATTGGTTTGAATGGTTGTTTTTTTGACCCATACATGCAAGGGGAAACTATTAACTACCATGGGCAGAGATGCAAACAACCAGATGTTCCCAATAGCTTGGGTTATTGTTAGAGTTGAAAACAATCAGAATTGGTTTTGGTTTCCAACATTGCTTAGGGAAGACTTGAATCTGGGAGATGGAGGAGGCATCATTATAATATCATATGGACAAATGTATGCAACTGAACTATTTTCCAATTTTCTTAATATTTTCACCTTATTATAATACTAACTGCATACATTTAAACCATTTGTTAGAGATTGATTGAAGTTGTTGCTGACTGGATACCCAATGTTGAGCACAGACAATGCACCAGGCACATTTATGCTAATTTCAAGAAGAAAATGAGTGGGGTTACAATTTAAGAGGCTTTTCTAGGCTTCTACTCCAACATCAATGAAGACAGTCTTTCTACAAAAAATGCAGGATATCCTCCGGACATAACACCCCCCCCCCCCCCCCCGCCCGCACGTTCCATAGTGGGGCTGTAAGAAGCTCACGCTCGCTCGCGCTTCGTTCATGAGATGCTAGACGTGGCGTCAATGGGGATTGTCAATAAACTCTGAGACAGGAATAAACTCCCTCGAGAGGAAACTAAGTGTCATTAGTATACATTTCCCCGCTATCTCTCAAGCATTTGGTTCCTGCTCTCGGTCTCAGCCGCGCGCTACGAGCAGAGGTGAGATGCACTGAGCAATTGTTGTAATTTACGGTAGTGCATGATGCACAACCGCGATGCGCAGATAAACCCGAGAATATCGACGAGATTTGGTGTATCGTAAAAGACGCTGTCTGAGTTTTTTCCTCGTTCGTCAGTAGACGCTCCATTCATGTGTGTCGCGGGACGTGAGCGCGATGTTCATTATGCTCTCGCGCTCACTCGCTCACATGTGTGTGTTACATATTTTAACTCTCCATACGTATTTGTTAGGAATTGTTTGAAGATTGTTGCCGGCTGGAAAAATTTGACTGTTTTTGTGTTAGAGCGCGCTAGGTGGTAGGGGGGCGGGGACTATATGCTAAGTGCGATCTGGGGGTGTTGGGTGGCGCACATTTCTCTGCTACGAGGTGTAGGGATGTCTGTTAGTGTAGGTTTGTTGGTCAATTGTCAGAGAAAATTGATGTGGAGAGAGAGTACAAGCGCGCGTAAGGAGGCCTTTGTAGGAGCGTTTTAGGCTTCTACTCCACTTCTCAAATGAAGACAGTTTCTTTCTACAAAAAATGGACGAAATAAGCAGTTTTTTGTGGATCGAGAAGGTAACCTATTGTGTGTGTTGAGTTCGGTGGAAAACGTGTGTGGTGTCCATGTGGGTTCGCGATGGCGATGTTGTTGTTACAGGGCATGTCTGTGTGTGTGTGTGACAAGGACAAGATACAAGGGTGGTTTCGGCTCGTGGGGGGGAAGAAATCAAGCAGTTAGATGAGAAGGCATATGAATGGTTGGTGGAAAGGAATCCCAATTCATGATGTAGGGCATATTTTAAGACAGGCAGATGTAGTGTAACTTTTGACAATGGGATTTCAGAGAGTTTTAACTCAAGGATTTTAGAGCTAGAGGCAAACCAATCATAACCATGTTGAAGGACATTAGCGTTTATCTGATGCAAAGGATGTGGTGCATAAACAAACTAGCTTTTGAAAATAAGGACTCAATTACACCATCAATTAGAAGACAAATGAAATACAATAAAAGGATTCAATGGTATATTATATCACTTTGACTTTTATTTAACACACTTATTGTTGCACACAGGCAATGGTTAGTTTATGCAAGTTCATTCATAGAGGTGAAGGTAAGGAGAGGAGATCAGTCTTTTGGTGTTAACCTACACACCATGAAATGTGTCTGGGATATGTGGCAGTTAAGTGGGATACCATGTGTTCATGTCATGGTTGGGTATATGCACATAAAGATGAATCCAGATTTGGGAATTGATGAATGGTATTCTTAATGTAACTATTAGTTGTCAATCTAACCTGTCTATGGACTAAAGTTTTGGAAACCAACTAGTCAACCACCACCATTACCTCTTGTTGAGAGAAAGATGCATGGGGGGCCAAGAAAAAGAAGAATTAGACATCCAACAGAAGGATATGATTATGTAGTTACTAGGGTGGGTAGAGTTATGCATTGCCACAAGTGTTAGGAAACAAAACACAAGAAGAAAAGATGCATTAATCCAGAAATACCAAAACCTGTCTATTTGAAATCAAAAGGTGTTGTGTTTTCTGGGGCTCCATCTAGCAGTATGCCACCCCCAACTCATACACCATTTATTTCAAACACTATGCCACCACCTACATTTAATGAACCATCTGGCTCATACACTATGCCACCACCTGCTACACCTAGTTCAAAACCTAGAGCAGGTAGTCAAGCATCTGCTTCAAGAAAAAAACCCAAAGGAAAATGTCCTTTGGTTCCTAAAAAAGAGGCAAACCTACCACCAAAAAGGGTGGTTTTATCAGCATAGGTGGTTTTAGGGGTGGTTCTAGCAGCATAGTTAGTTCTAGGGGTGGTGCAAGAAAGAGAGGTAGAGGTTCAAGCAAAAGCGGTAGTTCTACAAGCAGAAATGGTTTCATACAATGGTTAAGGGATGAATCTGTTAAGGTAATGTATAACACCCTGTGTTTTAGGGTCATTGACGCCGTCAATAAATCCACAATGTATCTTTTGTATTGTACGCGTTTCCTTTAAATCGTAAACATTAAGTTAAATCGCGTACGCTAAATATTAGCGTTCAATGTAAACGGGCATCAAACAATTAAATGTTTACATCAAGCAAGGGTTAAGTAATTATTTTGAGGATAATTATTAACATTGTTCTCATTTTTATTTTTTAATTGTTTGCTAAATTTATTAGTTTCGCGATACGAGTACGTTATTTAGTCATATCCTCGGAACCACCGTAATTAATCTACGCTTCAACAAATGCTTATTTCTATTTTTAACGACCAAAGTTTATAAAAAATTACCACACTTATATAAATGGGACGCCCCATATATAAAGAAATAAACAAGACTTATACAATTTGTAAAGTATACATTTAAATATCAAGACTGCACTTTACCTTATAACTTATACTTTCTTTTATGCAAGAAACTAGCTAGTCATATGTCTTCCTTGATTTCATGGGATCATGTCCATCTTAGGGAACACAAAGACACAAGTAATTAACCAAGGCATGGTGCAAGTATGGCTTAACAAGACTTCTATCATGACTATTGATTTAAGTCACTATCATCCTAATTGGACGCAAACCTAGACCATAAGGTCTTCCTTAAGACCCTCAACTTGCGTCTTCTTGACCACTTTTAAACTTTTGACCATCCTAGCTCATATATGATGCAAGTATACACATAGATAGCATGCACACTCTTATACACTTAGTAAAAATCAACAAAAAAACTCTCCCTTTTGCTCTCTACATAGCCACGGCAAACAAACCCCCATTTAAACAATCCATACCTTGATTTTATAAGAGCATACACACATACACACATCATTCCTAAGATATACTAAGATGTTTCCAAGCCTTGTTTTTAGACCCATTTTAAACATGGTATATAGAAGACAAGTACTTTGCCAGATTAGGATTTTCTAAGAAAACTAGGGTTTTCAAGTGTGCAAGCTTAGGTTTAAAGTCTAAACAAGGGTTTATCACGTATCTCTCATCATCATCATAAGGTTATCTAAAAGCCTTTATCTTTTTATTTCATGAGTTTTTATGCATATGTTAGTTTCTTATATAGCAGAATCCACCATTTAGTGACTTTTCTGGAACATGTGAAAAGAGTTTTACTTGGATCATTGTTTTTGTACCTGTACATATGTTATGATTGTAAAAATTTGATATCATGTTAAAATGGATATAAAAGTATTGTACCATGTTGATTTAGTGTAAAAATGTATATGTACAAATTAGGTTTCTAAAAGTTACTTAACGAAGTTTCAAGTAAAAGTGTGTGGCAAAAGACTTGTTTAATCTTTTCAATTGACTTTTATTTCAAGTTTATATGGAAGCAAAAATTATGTTATAAATGGAAGTAAAACTCTACGTAACAAACTTTTGATTAATGTATAAAAAGGTTCATGTATAAACTAGTACATAAAGTATACTTATGAAAGTTACTAGATAAATAAGTGTGTACACAAATGGGTCTTGTGATTTCTTGGACATTTTTGGACAAATTATAGACCAATGGACATTATATCATTATGTTATTACATATGATATAAAACTTGTAAAAGAAGTTGTGAGTAATTTACTTGTTGAAAAAGTAAAAAAACAAGTTATATAAATAATATACACATGGATTTTAAAAAAGGGCTATTTGATTCGAATTCCAAGACAAGTGTGGTATTTACATTTAGAAAGATAATACACCTCACGACTATTCCAAAAAGATAAAAACTCGAAAAACGGATTAATAACGAAAAAGATACGCTAATTACGAGTTATACGTTAATACTCATTATAAAAAATATACAGAACAGAAAATTTGATTTTTTTAATAGATTAATACACATTTCTAGGAATCTAAAATGAAAAGATCGTAATTTCTTTCAGATTAAAAACGAGAAAGTTATGAATTACGCGAGTCTATGATACTAAAAGGTATAAAAAACTTTTAAATAGAACCATTTATAATAAAAGTTATTGTCATTACAGCAACATTATTTTGTAAAACCTCATAAAAAAAATAGCACTTTCAATTACTAGAACGTGCTAAAAGAAGCGCTAAAAACGGAGCTATAACGAATAAAAATACGACGTTTACGTGGTTTTATGATAACTAAAACGATAAAAAAAACTCTATACCTGATGCGAACAGTAAAGGGAGCGTACTGTTCATCAGGGGACTAAAAATATTAAACATGTACAAATATGACTTAACTCACAAACCTCAATACGAAAGCGTAGGGCATAAGAAACGTCAAAATCCGGGCTTCTAAAACGTCGAAAGTTACGACCTGTTTTAACTACAAACGGAATTATAAACGGTTTAAAACTTATTAAACACAATTTTACCAAAACAATTAGATGGCGATTAGCTATATAGAATGATATATGGTAGTAGTTACATCGAATTTGCATTAGTACTATAACTATCCTTAAATTTACATAGGTTGCATCTGACGTTTTTGCGTGACGCATTATTTGTGATACACTATAATTCGCTCACTCAATGTGAGTATCATAAGCCCCGTACGTCTTTACATGCTTTTTGTTTTTATAATTTTTGGGGTGAGAAACATGCAATGTTTTACAACTGGACACAAGTGGTTACTTTTATATTATGATTACGTGTTGCCTAAGTAGCGATAACCCAATCTGAGCCCATTATCATGAACTGTCAATTACTGGACTGTGAGCGCGAATGTTATGAATAGATCTATTGAGTTACATCCCCGTTTCGGCGTGATTTATCTATCACTGGGCAAACGAACGTATACCATGTCGAACATAGGATGTTGCGGGTTAGAACATCATCACGGGCAATGTTGGCCATTTATATGGTATTCATTTATGTCGAGCTTCAGTGTCATGAGCTTAGGAAACGAAAATAACATTTTATATGATGTTCTGCAACAGTTGCATTATCATACACTGGAAAACCTTATGGGTCCTGACAATAATACGATTTATCAAACCTAAGAATTCACACAACATTAATTGTTTTATGTTTTAAAGCAATGTTATTTCAGTGGGATCAGTAAGTCAGAGGTCAATGTGATACAATGGTGATGTTGATTTGGATAACATGCATTAAAGATTTTGTCGCATTACAATTTGTATACATTATGGGCTAGAAATCTTTATATTTTGAACAAGTGACCAGTGAAGCTTCGGCTTATGAACAAATACTTATGTTAATTCCAATGTAGCAGTATTGTAAACACTTTTTTGGTCGTTTCTAATACATCTTGGTGTTATAGAACTATGAAGTAACACGCCCCACGGAACCCTTATTCCTCTGCGACCCAATTTTGGGGGTGGTTTACAGTTGGTATCAAGAGCCAAGGTTATAGAGAAACCAGGTCAAATGTTTTTTTCTAAGACTAAAACCGATCAAACAATCGAATTTCAATACAAAGGGTTTTTACACGGGACATACATATGAGTGCATACATTCATGCATACACTAACTTGTATGCATCAGTTGGTTGGACAAATGCATTCATAATTGATATACATGTTATGATATAAATGTATATTACTATAAGAGCCTTATATAATATACTCATATAAGTTATTTCTGCTGGTCACAGTAGTCATGTCAGCTGATTCCGCAGTTACCTATACTTCTGTTCACTCTGAGGCACGATCATGGAGTATCCCATCTGAGGATCCTTATGAGGAGGCTGCCAGACAGTTACTGGAGCAGGCACCACGTTCTCCAGAGTATGTACCTGATCCCATAGAGCTGGAGGATCATGTACCAGTGTACATTCCTGAGCCTGAGCACCCTGAGGACTTAGTGCCAGCTGAGGATGAGGCACCTATAGAGGCATACATTACTGAGGTTGCTTCTGCACCTCCACCACCACCATCCTTTTTACCCTCACTTATCTGACCCCTACGTACTAGAGCAACCATGACTCAGATGAGAGCTGCAGCACCATCCACCTATTATCCACTACTCCCATCAGGGACACCACCATTGTCACCTATACCACTACCTGCACCATCCACTAGCCGCAGAGCTAATATTCCCGAGGCTGACACGCCACCTCGGAAGAGTCTACTACTTACTGCTCCCATACCCTGGGATTGTGAGGATTGGGGAGAGTTCTGCCCTGTCTGCAGCTGGCAAGACAGCCATGACCCAACTATGCCCGTATGGTCAGATTGCAGATCCTGTAATACACTGTGGAGACTAGGGTTCGAGAGATACTGAGAGGAGGAAGATTGTCCGCCTTAGAGGTGGTAAAACTTGAGGGTCAGTTACCCAGGATAGATGTTCGCATTAGAGAGAGTTTGAGTTTTACCTCATGACAGAAATCACGATGTCCAGAAGGATCGTGCAGCTGTGAAGAAAAGCTGATATTGAGGTATTGATGGAGAGAGAGACTTGCTTATAGAGCAAGAGAGTAATTGAGAACCGTCAGGCCTTGGCTAGGTCTGAGGCTTACAGCAAGGCATTAGAGGCACGTATTACATTCAAACTCAGGCGCGTCGCCACGAGTGGCAGCGTCAGGACGCGGATGATCGCGCGATGAGGCATATCATGCGTATTCAGCTTTGGGATGCTGTACGCACGCGAAGAACACCTAGAGGATACGGTGTAGTTAGTGCTTGAGGGTTACTTTTCGTACCATATAGTAGCTAACTATATAGCCCGCTATAGTTTTGTTATGGGTACTCCCAGATAGCAGGCGGTATAGATCTTTTGTTTTGATTAGCTATCCAGTATGGATCTTTTGTCTTTTTTCTAGCTATGTTTTATAGCCTACTAAGTATTACAGGTTCAATCCCGGCTAGTAAGGCATTAGGTTGTTATGTTTATTTTGTAACCTAATCGTTATGATCATTTTGTATCTGAACCATTTGGTAAAATGTTTTCCAATTTAATATGAATGTGTGTATTATGTAACGTCTGTAATCAAATTTGTTTATGAATGAATATCGATCTTTGAGTTATATCAATAGTTGATTACAAATCATTTTATACTATCACAGTGTGATTGGTAATCACACTTTATTTAACAAAGTTATATGTTCATGTTCATGGGAAATGATTTTATGAATCTAACGTGTATGTAATTATCTAGTGATAGAAAAAATTGCACCAGAAACGAGCCACAAGGTCAACACCGGTCACAACAACCCCAGCCCCAACAGCAACCACCACCACATCGGTCACTAATGCCCAACTTCAGGCAATGATTGACCAAGTGGAACTGCTAGGCCTTGGTAGCACGTGATGCAAACAGGAATAGCGATGACAACCACACTTTAGGAACGGGTGGCAAAAGGACTGAACGCGTTATTCGAGAATGCACTTACCAAGACTTTATGAAGTGCAAACCTCTATATTTCAAAGGCACTGAGGGAGTTGTTGAATTAACACAATGGTTCGAAAGGATATAGACTATTTTCTGCATAAGCAACTGCCCTGTGAAAACCATGGTAAAGTACTTTCACTTGTACTCTTCTAGCAAGGTGCTCTAAACATGGTGTGAAATCCATTGTTTTGACTGTCAGTCGATGATGTTCGCATATGCAATTACATTGGGAGCCCATCTGAAGAAAGAAAATGACTGACAAGTACTGTCCAAGGAACGAGATGAAAAAGCTCGAGGCTAAATTGTGGAATTTGAAAGTGAATAGTACTGATGTGATTGGGTACAACCAACGTTTCCAGGAACTAGCACTATTGTGTGTTAGGATGTTTCCTGAGGAGTCTGACAAGATTGAAAGGTACATCGGCGGATTGCCCGACATGATCATTGGAAATATGTAGCATCCAAGCCGAAAAACTAACACCAAGTGGCTATTTGAACTAATGCCACTAAACTAATGGATAAGAAAGTCATCGCCATTGCTGAAAGACAGGCTGAGAACAAAAGGAAGTTTGAAAACACTTCCCGAAACAATCAAAACCAACGACAATAGAACAAGAGACAGAACACTGGTAGGGCCTATACTGAGTAGGTACGTGTTGAAAGAAGCCAAAACGGGATCAAAACCCCTAAGCCGCTAAAATGCAACTATCACACACGGTCATTGGGGTGCTCCAAAATGCCACAAATGCAACAAAGTTGGCCATTTTGCTCGTGACTGTAAGAGTGCGGAACTGCCAAACAATATTAAAAAATCAGTAGGGCGACTGGGACAGGCCAGAAACTAGCTTGATTCGGAGTGTGAAGATTCAAGGATAACTTTCACGAGGGAATTTCTCCCAAAGCAGAAGAACGAATAAAAACCGTGGAAATCATTTGTAATGACAGGGCACCAGCCCAAAGTGTATGTGGTCTGGGACATGCAGGGACAGAAACCCAGTAATTACCAAATATCGTGACGGGTACGTTCCTTCTCAACAACCGCTATGCTTCTATATTATATTAGAAGTAACAGGTGGACGATAGGGATTTTATGACTACTAGCATTTAGTTCCCAAATGGATATCAACTCCATCTACCTATAGATCACTATTATGAATGTCGAACTAGCTTACGGTAGGATAATTGGGTTAACACATCCTTAAGGGATGCATATTAATCTCTTGAACCACCCAATTCAACATAAATTTAATGCCCGTAAGAACCTTGGTAGTTTCGCATGCTAGATAATTGGTAAGGATGTTGGCAAAGTACCAAAGCAATCATTGTGTGGTTCCGATAAGCATCGTTCGTATTCCCCTGTGGGAAATAAAAACATTAATTTGTACACGGTGACGGAAGCAACCGGGTGATACGAGGCACTCAACCACATTATCTTCATACTCCAAAAACACAAGAATACATGCTAAAAGGATGTCCAATCTTTTTAGCACATGTTAGTACAAAGGAGGTTGAAGACAAGTCGGAGAAGAAGCGACTTAAGGATGTACCAATAGTTCAAGATTTTCCTGAAGTCTTTCCTGAGGACTTTCCGGGTCTTCCTCCGACTCGACAAGTGGAATTTCAAATTGATTTGGTACATGGTGCTGCACTCGTAGCTCGGGCGCCTTATCAATTGGCACCTTCTGAAATAAAAGAGTTGAGACGGAGAACTAAAATAACTAACTGACAAAATGTCTTTGTAAGACCTAAGTTCCTCATCCTTGGAGCTCCGTCTAGTTTGTCAAGAAGAAAGACGATCAATCCGGAAGTGCATTGATTACCAGGAATTGAATATACAAACGGTGAAAGAAAACAACTATCCTCTCCCAGAAGTTGATGATTTATTTGATCAGTCTCCAAGGGTTCGAGTGTCTACTCGAAATCAACTAATACGAGTTATCCACCAACTGAGGGTTCGAAGAAGAAGACATTCTAAAAACTGCTGTTCAGAACCCGTTATTGGCCATTATGAATTTCAAAGTTATTCCGTTTTTTTGTTTTGACAAACGCACCTAGCCGTATTCATGGACCTTATGAATCGGGTGTGCAAACCATATTTGGATAAATTCATAATTGTCTTTATTGATGATATTCTGAAATATTCAAAGAACAAGCAAGAGCACGAAGATCACCATTAAGGCTAATCTTAGATTGCTTAAGAAAGATGAGTTGTATGCCCAACATTTACCCCAAAGATGTGAATTTTTGGATTCCTAAGTATAGTTTCCTATGTCACGTGATTGATAGTAAGGATTCAACGTGGAACCCCCCAATATCGAATCCATTAAATTTAGGCACTCCTAATCGCCCAATGGAGATTCGTCAATATTAGGACTTAACAGGAGTATTATCGAAGATTCATTGAAGGGTTTTCAAAGATCGCCAAACCAATGACCAAGCTTACTCAGAAAAAGGTCAAGTTTGAGTTGGGGTGATAAACAAAGAAGCACCTTCAAACTGTAGACTGCAGAAGTTGTTGAGGGGTAGTGCACCAATCCTGGCCTTACCTAAAGTGAAGCGAAGAATTTATCGCATACTGTGATGCTTTACAAAGAAGGGTTGGCGTGATGTGATTTAATGACAAAGAGAAAAGGAGATTTGCATATTTCATCACGCCAAGCTGAATATTCATGAGAAGAATTATACTACTCAAGATTTGGAACTTGGAGCAGTAGTGTTTTCCACTCTCATGATTTAGGAGCTACTACCTGTGATTGAACCAAGTACACGTAGTTTCTAACTGAATCAAAAGAGTCTAACAACACAATCATTACATCAGAAAGATTTGAACACGAGGAACGACGTTGGATGGAGTTTCTCAGTGTGATTACGATTGTGAGATTCGATATCACCGCATGAAAGGAGCAACGTAGAGTTTGCTGATGATCTAAGCAGGAAGGAGAGAGATCAACCATTAAGAGTTCAAGACTTAGTCATGACTATTGGCTTGGATCTTCCCAAACAAATCTTGAATGCTCAGGCTAAAGCACGAAAATCAGAGAACATCAAGAACGAAGATGTTGGAGGAATGTTGGTTGAACACGCTAAAAATCCAGAGGCGATTAGGACGGAAAAGTTAGAACCCCGTACGGATGGAACTCTATGCCTCAATGGCAGGAGTGATGGCAACCACGTGTTATGCGAATTAGGGAATGTGATCATGCACTAGTTTCTCACAAATCAAAATACTCATACATCCGGGTTCTGTACTAAGATGTACCAAGATATGACTAAGCTATATTGGTGGCCAATATGAAAGCCCGACATCGCCACCTATGTTAGTCAGGTGTGTGACCGTGTCATAACTGTCAAAGCCGAACATCAAAGCCAGTCAGGATATATTAGTACAACCCAAGATACCTGAATGAAGTGTGACAACATTAAATAATATTATTGTCACAAAGCTCCCTAAGTCGTCGCAAGGCTACGACACCATTTAGGTGATTGTTGACCGACTCACTAAGTCTGCAATTTTCACACCAATAAGAGAGACTAATCCTATGGATAAAAAGAATATACCTAAAGGAGGTTGTCACGAGGCATGGAATACATGTTTCAATCATTTGTGATCGCGACCCGAGGTTTGCATCCAACTTCTGGAGGTCACTTCAGAATGCTTAAGTACATAGTTTGGATATGAGTTACTGCTACCATCCACAAACAGATGGCACCAGCGAGAGAACTACCAAACTCTCGAGGATATGCTACGTGCTTGCGTGATCGACTTTGGAAAAGGTTGGGTTAACCATTTGCCGTTGGTCGAGTTTTCATATAACAATAGTTATCACGCTAGTCATTTAAGAGGCCCGCACCATTCGAAGCCTTGAATGGACCGAAAGTGTCGTTCACATGTTTGTTGGACCGAAGTTGGAGAAGCTCAAATCCTCGGTCCAGAACTAATTCAAGAGACGACTGAGAAAATCGTCTAAATCAAGAAAAGGATGCAAGCCGTCTGTGATAGGCAAAAGAGCTACGCCGATCTAAAGTGTAAGCCGATGGATTTCTAAGTTGGGGATAATGTTATGCTCAAAGTTTCGCTTTGGAAAGGGGTCGTACGTTTTGGCAAACGGGGGAAGCTAAATCCCAAAGATGTTCGACCTTTCAAGGTGATAGAAAAGGTTAGAGACGTTGCATACAAGCTTGAGCTTCTCATAAAAGTTAAGCAGTTCATAATACATTTCATGTACCAATTTGCAAAAGTGTAGTGCCGACGAACCGTTAGCCGTATCAAGTCTTGTGAGATGGACTTTCATTTATGATGACAACTTCAATTTGTTGAGGAACCCGTTAAGATCATGGACCGTGAAGTTAAATGGTTGAAGCGAAGCCGCATTCCATTAGTCAAGGTTCGATGGAACTCCAAGCGAGGTCCTGAGTTTACATGGGAACGCGAGGATCAATTCCGGAATAAATACCCACATCTGTTCACAAATGACCGCGACCAGTCTTCAATGCCAGTCATCTTAAAGCCTTGAGGACTAGGCTCACTTAACGTGGGGAGGACCTATAACACCTCGGTGTATTAGGGTCATTGACGTCCATCATAAATCCACAATGGTATCTTTTTATTGTACGCGTTTCCTTTAAAGCGTAAACTTTAAGTCAAATCGAGTTACCTAAATATTAGCGTTTCAATGAAACTGTCATCAAATAATTAAATGTTTACATCAAGCAGGGTTATAGTAATTATTTTGAGGATAATTAATTAAACATTGTTCAATTTATTTTTAATGTTGCTGAACTATATAACGTATTCGCGATAGAGTACGTTTAGGCATACCCGGAACCACGTTAATTAATCTACGCTTCAACAAATGCTTATTTCTATTTTTAATGACCAAAGTTTATAAAACTTTACCAACACTTTATATATTATGGACTGAAGTTAAAATAACAAAGAAAATATCAAAACTCTTGCAACTTGCAAGTATACATTTAAATATCAAGACTGCACTTTACCTTATAACTTATACTTTCTTTTATGCAAGAAACTAGCTAGTCATATGTCTTACTTGATTTCATAGGATCATGTCCATCTTAGGGAACACAAAGACACAAGTAATTAACCAAGGCATGGTGCAAGTATGGCTTAACAAGACTTCTATCATGACTAGTGATTTAAGTCACTAGTCATCCCTATTTGCCCATGTAAGCCGTCCCCCCTTGACTCTTGAGTCTTTTTGGTCATTGTTTATACACTTGATAACTCTTTGTATACATATAAGTCTTTCACCTTTTCAAGAGATAAAACATACAAGTATTTCTCTTACAAAAATTCAACTCTTTTCTCTAAAAACTCTCCCTTTTGCTCTCTACATAGCCACGGCAAACAAACCCCCATTTAAACAATCCATACCTTGATTTTCTAAGAGCATACAGACATCATTTCTAAGATATACTAAGATGTTTCCAAGCCTTGGTTAACCATTTACAAGTATTGAAGAAAGTTTTGCAAGATTAGGGTTATTCTGAAAAAACTTAACGGTTTTCAAGTGTGCAAGCTTGGGTTTAAAGTCTAAACAAGGGTTTAGCATGTATTTCTCATTATCGGCATTCATTATAAGGTTATCTAAAAGCTTTTATCTTTTCATTTCATGAGTTTTTATGCATATGTTAGTTCTTTATAGCAAGACTCACCATTTAGGACTTTTGAACATGTGAAAAGAGTTTTTAACTTGAGAACAGTGTATTTTGCTACACTTGTAAATATGTATGATGTTAATGAGATTCATGTTAAAATGGATAAAAAGAATTGTACCATGTTTTGATTAGTGTAAAAATATATATGAACACAAATAAATTAACGGATATTACTAAAAGTTACTTAAATAAGTTTCAAGTAAAAAGTGTGGGCAAAGGACTTGTTTAATCTTTTTCATGGACTTTTTATTCAAGTTATATGGAAGCCTAAAATTATGTTATAAGTGGAAGTATAACTCTTGTAACACTTTTGATTAGATTTTATAAAAGGTTCATGTATAAACTAGTACATAAAGTATACTTATGAAAGTTACTAGATAAATAAGTGTGTACACAAATGGGTCTTGTGATTTCTTGGACATTTTTGGACAAATTATGGACCAATGACAATTTATTATGTAATGACATAAGATACTAAAGACTTGTAAAGAAGTTGTGTAACTCTTTACTTGGTGAAAAGTATATAAACACAAGTTATATAAATAAGTATACACATGGATTTTAAAAAGGGCTATTTGGATTCGAATCCAAGACAGTGGGTTTTACATTTAGAAAGATAATACACCTCACGACTATTCCAAAAAGATAAGAAACTCGAAAAACGGATTAATAACGAAAAAGATACGCTAATTACGAGTTATACGTTAATTACTTTTATAAAAAATATACAAAACAGAAAGTTTGATGTTTTTAATAGATTATACACATTTCTAGGATTCTAAAATGATAAGAATCGTAATTTTTCGATTAAAAACGAAGAAGTTATGAATTACGCGAGTTTATATACTTAAAATGTATAAAAATACTTTTAATAAACCATTTTTATAAAAGTTATTGTTCATTACAGAAACATTTATTTTGGTAAACCTCATAAATAAATAGAACTTTCAATTACGAGAACGTGCTCAAAAGAATCGCTAAAAACGGAGCTATAACGAATAAAATACGACGTTTACGGGTTTTATGATAACTAAAACTATAAAAATAACTCTATAACTGATGCGAACAGTAAAAGTACTGTTCATCAGGGGACTAAAAATATGAAAATGTCAAATTATGATAACTCGTCCTAATACGAAAGCGTGGGCATAAGAAACGTCAAAATCGGGCTTAAAACGCGAAAGTTACGCCTGTTTTACTACAACGGAAATTATAAACGTTTTAACTTATTAAACACAATTTTACCAAAACAATTAGATGGCGATTAGCTATATAGAATGATATATGGTAGTAGTTACACAATGTGATTAGTACTTATACGACCTTAAATTAAATAGGTTGCATCTGACGATTTGCGTGACGCATTATTTGTGATACACTTGAATTATAAACGTTTTCACTCTAGTAACGATTATAACGCTTACAAATAGATTGCGTGGATGAAGCGACACCTAAAGAGATATATGGTCTATCTAAAGTCCAGTATTACAGGGGAGTTTCATAAATGAGGACCCCTATAGACTGAGCGTATCAACCGAGTTCAGTCTGATTTACGAATTTAAAAGTGATCTCCCTAGCATCCTCACAATGTCACTACAGAACCCTCTAAAATATGGATAGCCCGAACGATAGTATGATTGTAACTAACATCAGACTTTGGATATGATTTAGTTTTAATCAAAGAGATAGTGCTGATACGACCTATGTTAATTTATGTTGCATTCGATCATTTACGTGACGCGCTATTTGTGATATTTGGATTATCAGATAAACTCAAAGGTGAGTCATACCCCACTTTTTTAACGATTTTCAATGATTATAACTTTGGGGTGGAAACAGTGCTTTGTTTTATAAATTGGGCCGCAAGTGTAAATTCTAATATTGAGTACGTGTTTGCCTAAGTAGCGATAACCCTAGTTGAACCCATTATCATGAACTGTCAATTGGATTGTGAGCGCGAAGGTTATGAATAGATCTATTTGGGATTGACATCCCCGTTCGGGTGATTAGCTATCACCGGGAACGAACGTATAGCATGTCGGATTTGGGATGTTTAGGGTTGAACATCTGATCGGGCAGAATAGCAATATTTATTATTGCGAATATAATTGTCGAGCTCAAGTGCATCTGTTGCATTATCATACACTTGGGAAATCTTGTGGTCCTACAATATACGATTTATCAAACCTATGAATTCACCAACATTATTGTTGACATTTTAAAGCAATGTTTTTCAGGGGATCAGTAAGCACGAGGTGCAAGGGATACATTGGTGGTTTTGATTTGGATATCATGCATTAAAGATTTTGTCGCATTACATTTTGTATAACTGTATTGGGCTAGAAATCTTTGTATTTTGAACAAGTGGACAAGTGAAGCTTTGGCTTATGTAACAAATACTTTGTTAATTCCAATGTATCAGTTTTAAATGACTTTTTGGTCGTTCTATATACATCTTGTGTTATTGATCTATGAAGTAACACGCCCCGGACCCTTATTCCGCTGTGACCCAATTTGGGGGTGTTACAGATTGGTATCAAGAGCCAAGGTTATAGAGAACCAGGTCAAATGTTTTTGCTGGACTATAACCATTTTCAAACATCGAATTCATACAAAGGGGTTTTACACGGGACATACATATGTGCATACATTCATGCATACACTACTTGTTGCATTAGTTGGTTGGACTAGATGCATTCATAATTGATATACATGTTATGATATAAATGTATATTACTATAAGAGCCTTATATAATATACTCATATAAGTTATTTCTGCTGGTCACAATAGTCATGTCAGCTGATTCCGCAGTTACCTATACTTCTGTTCACTCTGAGGCACGATCATGGAGTATCCCATCTGAGGATCCTTACGAGGAGGCTGCCAGACAGTTACTGGAGCAGGCACCACATTCTCCAGAGTATGTACCTGATCCCATGGAGCTAGAGGATCATGTACCAGTGTACATTCCTGAGCCTGAGCACCCTGAGGACTTAGTGCCAGCTGAGGATGAGGCACCTATAGAGGCATACATTACTGAGGTTGCTTCTGCACCTCCACCACCACCATCCTTTTTACCCTCACTTATCCGACCCCCACGTACTAGAGCAGCCATGGCTCAGATGAGAGCTGCAGCACCATCCACCTATCATCCACTACTCCCATCAGGGACACCACCATTGTTACCTATACCACTACCTGCACCATCCACTAGCCGCAGAGCTGATATTCTCGAGGCTGACATGCCGCCTCAAAAGAGGCTACTACTTATTGCTCCCAGACCTGGGTGTGAGGTTGGGGAGAGTTTTGCTGCTACTGCTATGAGACAGCCAGGACCCACTATGGCCCGTAGGGTCGATTGCAGTTCTGTAGACACTGTGGAGACTAGGGTCCGAGATACTGAGAGGAGGATGATGGCCGCCTTAGAGGTGGTCAACCTGAGGGTCAGTTACCAGGTAGATGTTCGCAGTAGGGAGAGTTCAGAGTTTTACTCATGACATCACGATGCCCAGAAGGATTGTGCAGTTGTGAGAGCTGAGATTGAGGTATTGAGGAGAGAGAGACTTACTTACGAGCAAGAGAGTATGGAGAACCGTCAGGCCTTGGCTAGGTCTGAGGCTTACAGCAGGGCATTAGAGGTACGGATTACAGTGTTAGAGACTCAGGCACATCGCCACGAGTGGCAGCGTCAGGACGCGGATGATCGCGCGACGAGGCATATCATGCATATTCAGGCTTTGGAGGTTGGAGCACGCGATGACACCTTAGAGGATACTGGTAGTAGTGCCTAGGGTTACTTTTCTACCATATTGTAGCTATACTATATAGCCTGCTAAGTTTTTATGGGTTACTCCCAGCTAGCAGGCGGTATAGATCTTTTGTTTTGATTAGCTATCCAGTATGGATCTTTTGTCTTTTGTCTAGCTATGTTGTATAGCCTACTAAGTATTACGGGTTCAATCCCGGCTCACACACAATGATACATGCTAAAAGGATGTCCAGTCTTTTTGGCACATGTCACTACAAATGAGGTTGAAGACAAGTCGAAGAAGAAGCGACTTGAGGATGTACCAATAGTTTAAGATTTTCCTGAAGTCTTTCCTGAGGACTTGCCGGGTCTTCCACCGACTCGACAAGTGGGATTTCAAATCGATTTGATACCTGGTGCTACACCCGTAGCTCGGGCGCCTTATCGATTGACACCTTCTGAAATGAAAAGTTTTCGGAGCAACTAAAAGAACTATCTGAAAAAGGCTTTATAGGACCTAGTTCCTCACCCTGGGGAGCTCCGGTCTTGTTTGTCAAAAAGAAAGACGGATCATTCCGGATGTGCATTGATTACCGGGAATTGAATAAACTAACGGTGAAGAACCGTTATCCGCTCCCAAGAATTGATGATTTATTTGATCAGCTCCAAGGGTCGAGTGTCTACTCGAAAATCGACCTAAGGTCAGGTTATCACCAATTGAGGGTTCGAGAAGAAGACATTCCGAAGACTGCCTTCAGAACTCGTTATGGCCATTACGAATTTCAAGTTATGCCGTTTGGTTTGACAAACGCACCTGCCGTATTCATGGACCTTATGAATCGGGTGTGCAAACCATAATTAGATAAATTCGTGATTGTCTTTATTGACAATATTCTGATATATTCAAAGAACAAGAGCACGAAGAACACCTTAAGCTAATCTTAGAATTGCTTAAGAAGGAGGAGTTGTATGCCAAGTTTTCCAAATGTGAATTTTGGATTCCCAAAGTACAGTTCCTCGGTCACGTGATCGATAGTGAAGGAATTCATGTGGATCCAGCCAAGATTGAATCCATTAAAGATTGGACATCTCCTAAGTCACCAACGGAGATTCGTCAATTTTTAGGTCTTGCTGGATACTATCGAAGATTCATTGAAGGGTTTTCAAAGATCGCCAAACCAATGACCAAGCTCACTCAGAAGAAGGTCAAGTTTGATTGGGGTGATAAACAAGAAGCATCTTTTCAACTGTTAAAGCAGAAGTTGTGTAGTGCACTAATCCTGGCCTTACCTAAAGGAAGCAAAGATTTTATCGCATAATGCGATGCTTCAAAGAAGGGTTTGGGCGTTGTGTTAATGCAAAGAGAAAACGTGATTGCTTATGCATCATGCCAACTGAAGATTCATGAGAAGAATTATACGACTCATGATTTGGAACTTGGGGCAGTAGTGTTCGCTCTCAAGATTTTGAGGCACTACCTGTATGGAACCAAGTGCACGGTATTCATTGATCATAAGAGCCTACAACACATTCTTAATCAGAAAGAGTTGAACATGAGACAACGTCGTTGGTTGGAGTTGCTCATTGATTACGATTGTGAGATTCGTTATCACCCGGGAAAGGCAAACGTTGTTGCTGATGCTCTAAGCAGGAAGGAGAGAGATCAACCATTAAGAGTTCGAGCTTTAGTCATGACTATTGGCTTAGATCTTCCCAAACAAATCTTGAATGCTCAGACTGAAGCACGAAAACCAGAGAACATCAAGAACGAAGATGTTGGAGGAATGTTGGTTGAAAACGCTAAAAATTCAGAGGCGATTAGGACGGAAAAGTTGGAACCCCGTGCGGATGGAACTCTATGCCTTAATGGCAGGAGTTGGCTACCCTGTCATGGCAATTTGCGGATTATGATCATACACGAGTCCCACAAGTTAAAATACTCTATTCATCCGGGTTCTGAAAAGATGTACCAAGATATGAAGAAGCTATATTGGTGGCCTAATATGAAAGCCGACATCGCCACCTATGTTAGCAAGTGTTTGACTTGTGCTAAGGTCAAGGCCGAACATCAAAGGCCATCAGGATTGTTAGTACAACCCAAGATACCTGAATGGAAGTGGGACAACATCACTATGGATTTTCTCACAAAGCTCCCTAAGACGTCGCAAGGCTACGACACCATTTGGGTAATTGTTGACCGACTCACTAAGTCTACAATTTTCACACCAATGAGAGAGACTGATTCTATGGATAAACTTGTAAGAATATACCTAAAGGAGGTTGTCATGAGGCATGGAATACTTGTTTCAATCATTTGTGATCGCGACCCGAGGTTCGCATCCAACTTCTGGAGGTCACTTCAGAATGCTTTAGGTACTAACTTGAATATGAGTACTGCGTACCATCCACAAACAGATGGGCAAAGCGAGAGGACAATTCAAACTCTCGAGGATATGTTGCGTGCTTGCGTGATCGACTTCGGAAAAGGTTAGG
>BQNB010002763.1:101905-115234 GCA_026074375.1 Tanacetum coccineum
AAGTTTTCAACTTGTCCTTGTAAAACCAGTTGTATGAAAATTGCTTCAAATGAATAACCATAATTTTTGGCAATCTCATAAAAAACATGTCGAGCAAACCTCATCACATCTCCCAATGTAAGAGTCATCCATAGTTTTCATGTATGACCTTACTGCCCTTCTTTCTGCAACTTGCATATCACAGTAAAAGTTTGAAAAATATAGCAAATTCTATCCACTCATGATCATCTATATTAAATGGCTTGAAATGCAGTTATTTTTGTACTGAAAAAGCAAAAAAATAATAGGCTCGAGTATTTCAGTACTTCATGAACTTTTTCATATTTTTTCAATATCTTCGAGAAGGCTAGAAGATTTACATAACCGTTCCAATCATAAACAAAAAGAAAATATGTCATGTTTCCACTCCATATGCTATCGCACAATAAAAGATCAATAAAAATTAACAAATATCATTATCCGTCTAACACCTTTAACGCTTTAGAATATGAAACTTGCGATAAAATTCAACAAAGACAACTTCATTCGTCCTTCTGCTTATTCTAGCTCCGCCTTCTTAAACCGTAAATCCATGTCCTTTGAATCATTAAGAATACCTCTAATAATTGTCATCGGGTCTGCAAGGGTATTGTTCATCCTCACACGGTCAAGGATATCCAAAGGATCTGTTTCATATTTATCAGAATTAGCCTTGTTACTGCCCACAAAAGCCCTGTTAAACCAGAAATGATGTCAAATTCATTTAAGTTTGTAAAGAGAATGCTAGAAAAGTATGGTTAAGCTTTAGTTGGCCTCTTACTTTTGTATAGATCCCACCCATAGCCAATTGGTTCAATCAAGCAGTGTGGGATGCAAACATTAATTTCAAGAAAACACCACCATTTGCAAGTATTTCACTGGTGTGTGCAGTTATACCCGAAACTATACACCTGTTTGTCGTTGACCGGTATGGTACATCCATCATGTATCATATACTATCATCATTAAAGCACCAAGGATTATGTTAGCATGCAGAATACAATTTGATAAACTACATGAGAAATTAAAACATCAAAGTAGAGGTATTCGTTTGCCGTTGACTTTTCTTTGCATAGAAAATAATGGAAGATTAATCCAATTTGAACATGCTTTTGTAGTTCAACATTTAGCCAAATTGGTTTACTTTTTAACATATCGTTGCACCTATCATTTTATATATCATAAAAATCACGCACACTCATTCCATACACACTATAAAATAAATCACATAAACACACACATAAATTATGTTAAAAACAACTAACTTAAATAAATTAACATAACTCTAGTATTGCAAACTAAAATTGGTCATCCATACCATACCAAATAATTAACCGCACCTCATATCGAATTGTTAATGCAAACACCTAATAAAAACAATCATACAATAAAATCATTACTAATTCATAAACAAAATTGAAATATCAAAATCCCTAAAACCAAGTTGAAATCATTACCTTTAATCATAATTTCAATTAAAACCTTAATTATCATCATCTTGTTATGGTGTTTAATCAGGAGTCTTCATCATGAAACCAAGGACGAAGATCATGCATGATCGAAGCATACCTTAAGTTGCTTAATTTGTTAAAGTTGAAATGGTGGAATTGATTTTGAATATTGTGTGTTTAAAATAAGTCGTGCTTTCCTGTATATGATTATGAAAATCAAATAAAAACATAGTGTTTTGGAAGATATAACAATTTTAAATATTGAGAGAGATTGTAGGATTGGTATCAGTCGATTGAATGAAGATTTGGAGAAATTGTAGCAGGCTTTGAAGGAAATACTAAATGGACATTTCTACCCCTTATTTTACACACAGATTTAATAGGTCGAATTTTGTGGATAAAAATACTCTTTGAGTCAGGATTATGAGTCATTATTTTGATCGGCTCATATGCATCATCATATCTAGTAAGCCTTATTCTATCATTAAAGCTAAATAGTATCCTTACACTTTATATAGGTAGAGATGTAAATTACACAGTCGTTATAGGTTTGTTTAGCCTTTATGTTTTGTCTCATATTTAATTCAAATTTCCGGTTTGATAAACTTAACGTACTCTATTAATAATAAACATATGTATTATAAAGAGTCGAGTTATTTTGCATACCACTTTTCTCCCACATACTAAGGGATACTTCTCAGCCGTTGATTATGTACGACCAGATCAAAGGATAAAAAACATGGAGGGCCCATTCTTGCACAATTATGAAACATGATAGAGGGACTAAAAACGTAAATATTGAAAAATAACCACTTACCTTCCGTTAACGTCTTATAACTCAAAATACTTTCTATCTCATCAATCAAAAACCCTAAATTTTCTCTCTGAAACCCTAGAAATTAAAATCAACAAATAACTGCCATCAAAAGATTAAAAATCATCAACAAAACATAGAAATGGTTCAATCAAAGCATACAAAGTCTGATTCAAGAGAAATAACGAAGGAAAAACAACCGGAACAAACTATTGAAAAAGGTAGGATTGTTATAATGCTTTATTTTAAAGTTATTTAACTATCTCATGTGATTTAATGGTTATTTCTGTATTTTAGTTGTGTTTTATGTAGTTTTTAGTGTTTTTTATTCTTATTTCTTTGACATTATGATGATTTTATGCTTATTTATGTGTTATAATTGTTAATTAGATGATATTTACGAATATTCATGATTATTTGTTGATTTTAGTGCTTATTGATGCATTATTGAAATATTGGGATGATTGTGTGCTTATTTATGTAACTTATTTGTTATTTAGCAGTATTGATGCATTATTGAGTTATATGAGACATTAAAGTATTTGCATGATTAAGAGATTGTTATGTAGTTTATCACTAGCGATATAGTTTTTAAAAAGCGGCGTTATATAATAGTATCAATATGTACTTTATCAACAGTGATATAAGCATTTTAATTGATTGTTTATTGGTAGTATATCTGCAGTGATGCTCTGCAGTTTCTTGTTTTACATGAACAATAATATTTTGGTTTTTGAAAAAATGTAGATGATGATATTTATAAGGATCTGGCTACGTTAGAAGCTTTATCCGGTTAGTCTCTCCTAATAAAGCTTTTAAACATTAGAATTTAATACATAGTGTAATTATCTAAATAACACTTGTAACTGCAGTTGTAACCTTAAACAATTTTTGCAACCCATCTACGGAGATTGATAAAAGCAAAGGTACATTTTAACATACGAGCGTCTGTAATTTAGAAATACCAACTGTGGTAAAATCTGTATGTATGTAAAATACATGTTTAAATGTTTAGACTCTGCGTTATCTTAGATATGATAAACATATATATGCAGCATACTAGTTACGCTTACTTGCAATATCAAATTTTAATGTCATATATGTTTTGCTTGCTTGCAATATCACTATTGAGATTACATTTGATAATATGAAAGTAGCATACTTGTTACACTTTCTTGCAATATCACATTTGATGTCATATCTGTTTTGCTTGCTTGCAATATCGCAAATGATATCACAATTGATAAGGTGTAACGTAGCATACTTGTTCCGACTATGTATGATATCATATTTGACATGACAGAAGGGATAGAATGTTAGTATGAAGCATGCATATTCAGTTGTTGAATCACATATGATATTTAGATAAAAAGTGATCTATTCATACACTAACATAAAATTTATTTATGCAGATTTGAATACAACATTGAATACTATGAAGACACAAAACAGGAAAAAATCTATTGCAAAAAAATTGAAGACAAATGAAGACGTAGAGAAACAAAAAGAAATACCATCGCCGTCAAAAGAAACAACACATGAAAGTACACCCACAAAAATGACCAAAGCCACTGCAGCAAGAGGATTACGTCTACAAAACACACCACCAAGTGAGAATCCTCCGACAACACCACAAACAGAAACAACGAATGTTCAAAACACAAGAATCTTATCACTAGTTATACAAAATGATTCTACACAAACACCAGCAGCAAAAGCAGTTGAGATAAAGGAGAAAAGTGGAAAGAATTATGAGAAAACAGTTGTTGGAGGTAAGAAAAAAGCAATAGGTAAGGGTGCAAAAAAAAGAAAAATAACAGATATAGAATCTTCGGGACAAAGAACAAGACAATCTGCAAAAAAACAACAAGTAGAGAAGAAGGAAAAAGAACAAGTTAACAAAAGGAAGAGGGATGAAAAAGTAAAAGAAGAAGAAGAAGTGAAGAAGAAGATGGTTAAAATAAAAGGAAAGAAGAAGGTAGAAGATGTTGATGGGGATTTCGTTGTAGAAGAGCCACATGATAAAGAAGATGATAACAAAAAGTGTGAGCCGGAATTCAAATCATTAAGGGCAAGAACGACTGTTCTACCACTATACGATGCAACACAATCTTTATCGCCCAAAAGGAAAAGCAAGATAAGTGAGTTGGGATTTGCATCTATGTTGGATTTCCCATTTTAAAAGATACCCGGCAAGTTATCATATTTTGTACTTAAGAGCTTGGATACAAAAAAAATGGAAGTTTTATTGCCAACTGGATCCAAAATCAAAATTACACCCAAAAAAATCTGGGAAGTGTTGGGTATCCCAATGGGAAAGAATAAACTCGAGTCTGAATCTCCAAGAGAGTTCAATGATGAATTCTTAATTGCTTTTAAGAAATAGTTTGAGTGTAAGAAGAATCCAACAACAATAGATCTATCGAGGCTGATTCAAAGAACAAAAAACACTGATTTTATGTTCCAAATCAACTACTTAATGCTATTTGCAAACTGCATGATCAACTGCGATAATACCTCAAGGCTAAAATACCATGTCATAAAGAACATAAAATCATCTGATATCATCAGTGATTTCGATTAGTGCAGCTTTTTTTGGGATCATATTAAAAAACATAGCAAGGATTGGTGGGTTGATGAGTAGGACATTACAAAACTGGTACTATAGTCCAAATACAGTGTTAATGGTATAGTTAAACTTCCCCTTTTAATATCCACATTAAATAAAAGAAAACTAAAAACATATTTTAATTCATTTTGTGTTTGATTTAATAACAGCTCATTTACTTGCATTATACTAAATGTGATGGTATGGTGATGATTCCACGAAAATGGCTGGCAATAAGAAACTGGACCAGCCAGGATGCAATCGATAGGGAAATATTTGAGATGTGTCAAGGAAAGTTTGGATTGGTGGATGTTATTGAAGAAAATGAAGAAACTGGGAATGAATCAGAGGTTTGTCTAACAAAAATTAAAAGAGGTCGGTTACTTATAAAAAATATCTTTATTGAAATATCACAAGGGATAATGTATAAAGGTTAGTTACTTGAAATATCACAAATGATAATATGTAGAGGTTAGTTACATGTAAAAAATTAAAAAAGGTCAGTTACTTGAAATATCACAATTGATAATGTATAGAGATACTACTATGTATGATATATCACTAGTGATAAATGCTTATTTGGTTTTTTTTAATTTAAAAACAGCTAATCTATGAGACGATAGAAGCAAAGTTTGAAACTGTATTAAAAGAGAAGAGAGAGCTTAAATATATGTTGAAAGAAAATATAGAGATGCATGAACTATTCTATGAAGATGAAAAGTTTGAGTTATTTGTTAAAAAGTTCAAGGAAGAGTTCACCACAAGTTTAAATAGAGATGAAAACTAGGCAGGAACAAGTGGTGCTCGACATGGGAATGATAATGATGATGATGAAGATTGTGCTTGTCTTCGTAATGATGAAGATGAAGTTGGTCATGCGAATCATGGATATGTTCATGCGAATGATGATGGGAATAGTGGACATGTTGATGCTGATACAAACATGTTTGCTGCTAGTGATACTGAAAAGAAGTCTGCTGACAAAGAAGATAAAGAAAAAGCTCAAATGGAAAAAAATGTAGAGCAGAAAAGCAGCTAAAAAGGAAGTTGCTGCAAAGAAGGAACAAGCTAAAAAACTAGCAGCTGAAAAGAAGAAGAAAAAAGCTGAAAAATAAGTTGCTGAAAAGAAGATGGAAGAAGCTCAAAAGATAGCAGCTGCTGAAAAACAAGTTGCTGAAAAAGCAAGAAAAGAAAAGGCAGACAAGGAAGCTGCTAAAAAGAAAAAAGCTGAACTGGAGAAAGCTGAAGCAAAGAAGAAAGAAGAAGCTAAAAAAGAAGTTGCTCAAATACAAGCTGCTGAAAGGGAAAAGGCTGGAAAGGAAGCTCCAGGACATAAAAAAGCTAAAAAGAAAAAATCACCTGCAAAGAAGGGAGCAGCAGCAAAAAGTAATAAAGCTTAAACGGCTGCTGAGAAAGGTACAAAAATAAAATAAAACATGTTTATTTTAATGAAATCTAACTTGAAAATATTATAGGGAATGAAGAATCAAATGCTGCAAAAGTTTCCAAGACATTTGAAAGCCCAAAAGTGCAAGAAAAGATGTTTGAAAAAGGGCAAGAAAGTGCAGAAAAAAGCAGAGCAAAAAGGATATCAAAACCATCAATGTATCTAAAATCAATGTTCATGAATAAGATGGTCAAAACACAAGATAAATTAGATGAAGATGAAATAATTTCTGCTAGAAGCATTTTCTGCATGCAAGGAGACATAAGGTAAAAAACTTACTATTTATAGTTTTTTCTTACCAAATATGTTATATGTCACTCATGGTTTCTTAAAAGTATATCAGAATGTTATAATATATCACTAGTGATATATAACAATTACTAAAAAATCATTTATGATTATGTTTTGCAGTGAAGTGGTATTTGATGATGGAAAAGGAATAGTTGCCCACAAAAAAGGAATGCAATCACTTACACCTGGCATTATGATCCAAAAAGAGGTAATCGACACTTTTGTTACATTGTTAAATTATGAGGAAAGGATCAGAACTGCCGGAAAAGATATGAGAAGGCATTACTTTCCTACCAATGCAGTGGTAAGTTTGTTTCAGTTTTGAAATGTGATTGAAAATAGAAATCAAAGTTTTTTTTAGTCTTAAATAAGAAAAAGTTTAACTCTTTTTTCTTCTTTTATCTATTGTGATAAAACAGATACCACAATTATTGAATGAAGACAAGGATGAAGTAAAAGAATATGAGTCTTTTGAAAACATGATGAAAAATCAAATGAACACTTCAGAATCAAGGAAGAAGATGAAAGACGTGAACTTTGCGTTTTTCCCAACAGTTGCTGCTGATGGTCAATATTATGTAATAGTTTTCAACCTTTTGAAAGCTAATGCGGTAATATTGGACAATGAAAAAGATAAAGATTTCGATAAGTACAAAAATGTCTTTAATTCAGTGGTAAGCAATTTCTGAATACATATTAATTATTGTTGTTTAATATATATAGTAAAATCAAAAGAGATAACATATTGTATTAATGTGTTTATTTCTTATTTTATGCAGAAAGCTTTGTTCATGAAATACTTGCAAAAACATGAACATCCATGTGCTGAGAATCTTGCAAAAGAAAAGCCTACAAAAGTCTTAAAATTGAAGTGGAAAACTGACAAGAACAACATAGACATCGGTTTATACACCATGATGCACATGGAACTATATCAAGGAGAGTCTCCAACACATTGGAAAACTGACATTGTTCCAGAAAGCAACAGAGACTATCTTACCCAAATGAAAAGCATGCGAAGTGATACACAACGAAAATTTTGATGCATGAAATGAATACAAAAAGAGAGTTGATGTTTGAATATGCAAAGAAGTTTGCAGATGAAAACAAAGAAGAAGAAAAGGTTAACAAGATGATTGAAGATGCTATCAAGAAAAAGATAGCAGAAGACAAGGAAATTTAAGAAACTTTCTTTTCATGCTCTTATGTGTAATGAGATGATGTTACTTAAAACAATTTCAACTTAAATTTGTCTCGCTTTACTTAGAAATAAGGAATTCTGATTTTTTGATGTTTTGATGCTTAGAATATAACAAGCAATTCGGATAGAAGAAGCAATTATGATGTTTTGATGTTTTGATGCTTAGACTATAACAAGCAATTCTTTTGATGCTCTGTTTGATGTTTTGATGTTTTGATTCTTAAATTATTGGTTTAAATGTATTATCTCTAGTGACATGATTGATGTCAAAAAGTTATTACTTTAAATGTATCATCTATAGTAATAAGCATACGATTAGTTTTGTTGACAAAAGATCACAATACATAGTAGTTGATTATTGTTATATCACAAAAGATTAGTATTAAGCATTATTTTTTCAACTACCGAATGAAAAATATAAAACTAAATGATCACTTGTCACTTCCAACAATTTTTTCCCTTTGCCCTCATATTTGGCAGAACTTCCAACAGTTGGTACCCTTAATGGAAATCTAGGCGGAGGAGCTAGAAACTCTTTAGACTTGTCATTTTGAACATTTCTTTTCCCTTTCATATCATGGTCTGCAACACTTCCAACTGTTGGCACCCTTAATGCAAATCCAGGTGCAGGAGTTCGAACATCTTTAGACTTTGAAGGTCTTGACTTTAAAGCTTTAGACTTGTGAGCAGTTCTCTTGTTAAATTTATATTCAGAAACATCTGGGTCACTTCCATCTTCATACCATTGTAGTAAATATTTGTATGGGCCTTTACTAGAAACTATATCATTGTAACCTGCATCGAAATCTGTGTCGGAGCTTCAGTCGGAACTTGTATCAGAATCAATTGTTTCTACAAAAACTCAATGATGCAAAAATCACCAAAAAAATACAATACAATAAGTACTATAATAACCATTCAATTGAAAGAAAAAATCCCTAAATATTTTACCGTATGTTCTTTCATTTATTGATAGATTAGTAACATAATAAGAAGAATCTGACCCACAATATAACAATAATTAACTTACCGCTATCATTCTTCATCTTTGATCAAAGTGCAATTGAAATTTCTATCAAGTTATTAAAGGGTTGGTGAGAGACAAATTGGTGGATAATGAAATCAGGATTGTGTGGTGTAAAAATTGGTGGCAAGTGTTAAATAAGGGAAAAAGTTAACAGTAAAATATAAATAAATTTTGATATAACTTCTGATATCACATGTAAAAGGTATATTATTGAATCAACAATTGTGCAACTAAAAATAACAAAGTCGAATTATAAAAAATGAAGGGACCATAAATGTAAATAAAAGAACCGGATATACATTAAACTAAGTCACCAACCGCTCACAAAAAACACATTTCAAAAACACATTTCACAAACACACTCTCTCTCTAAGAAATAAATCACCAAAAACACATTTCATAAACCTGGGGCTACGTCAATCTAAACAAAAAATGGAAGCATCAACATCTAAACCTGCGGATACATCTCGAGTAAAGATTAAAGAAGAACCTATTAAAGATCCTGTTAAAAGTAAGAACTTATTTGTTATCTAACTATCATTTCTAATTTTAAGATGTTATTTTATATTTTATATTGATTCAGATGTTATTTATTAAGTTTTTTATGTTTTTATTTACTTTATTTGTTATAGATTACTTTTATTGTTAAATAATAATTATTAGTTCATTTTGTTTTACTGTTATTAAGATAATATGAGAGATTATTGCCGTTCAAAAAAAATATATATCTACATAAATGAGAGATTAGAAGTTAAGTTTATTAAAAACAAGAGATAATTTTATTAAATTCATTCTGGATTTGTGTTGTTAACGAGGGTAAAATATGCATGTTAATAACGTTTAGCAGACGCTTATTAATGGGGATAGAATATGAATGTTAATATGGTTTAGCGACCGGTTATTAATTGGGATAGAATAGGCTTGTTAGTATGATTTAGAGGAAAGATTTTTAATTCATATATAAGAAAAGATATGTGATGTTAAAGTTTTAGTATAAAACTGAAGGCAGATAAAAAAGTTAATAAGTTTTGATATTTGGATAACAAATGATGTTAATCCAGTCTAACTTGTGATATAACTTGAGGTATTACTTATGATATCACTTGTGATATCACATGTCATATAAAAGGGATATATAACATCATTTGTTATATATCACTTGCGGTATCACATGTGATATCACATGTTATATAGTTGTGATATCATATGATAAGAGAAATAACTTTTGGTAAATTGTAATGCAAATGCAGATAGGTCTAAATCAAAAATAAAGAAGCAACTGCCAAGATTTAAATGTATGAAAATATTTGCTCTAAGTATGGTAGTGAATGAAGCATGGTTGGCTTCAAATGAAAAATATCCTCAAAGCAAAGCAGAAAAAGATGCAAAGCAAAAAAAGAAAATGTGAAGAGAAAAAATCACCTAGTAGATGGACAAGAAGTGATGAAACAAAGCTCATGGCTGAGAAGCATAAAAGAATTAGAAAACAATAGGAAGATACTCAACAAAAAAGAAAAATTAAGGATAAAGGAAAAGAAGAAGTAGTTGATGTTGAAGAAGAGAGTGAAATGAATGGAAGACTTAAGAAACAAAAACAGGTAGAAATTGAAAAAAATCGAGAAGAAAGGAAAAGAGAAGGTAGTTGATGTTGAAGACGAAAGTGAAACGAATGAAAGAGTTCTGATAAGATCGTTTATAGCTCAAGATTGATTAGATCTTATATATCTAGGATGAACAATAACAATGATTGATAACACGCAGCGGAATAATAAAGAACACAATCAAAGTTATCAAAGGTTTTCTTTATTGAACGTTTCCCTATTACCCCAACTATAACTTGGGGCTACACCAACTAACTATGGTGTACTATTCGACTCTCATCAGTCGACTATACTATGTAACTATCTAGACTCTCATTGGGAGAGCTCTAGTTTTCTATGGATGGATATCTAAAACCTATGTCTATGATCTCTTTATATAGGGAGAGATCATGACTTACAAAGGAAGTAAATCAATAGATAAGGAAACTATTTAAATTATATTAAACCACATTAATATGTGTCTAATTATCCTTATAGGAATATTTGACCAAATCTTCATATTTCTTTACCAGCTTGTAGAGTTTTATAATGATAACTTTGATCCTTTTGTTTCATTCTTTTATTCATTTTGTCTCATCAAATCAAGAATCCGAACAATCTTCCTCTATTTGATGATGACAAAACAAACACAAAGTGTGTAGATTCATCATAAAGCCAAAGCTTCCCCTAAAGTTGAGATGTAATCATCTCCTGAATGAAAAACAAAACTTCAGCTTCCTTTGTATCATGTCACCACATATAATAAGCTGCAAATCAATAAACCTGTAATCTTCTTCCATTTTTGTAATAATCTAATAGGGGTATTTGTGATATGCAACTTGGATCATAACGCTACTACCATATACCACATTACTAATAAAGCTTTATAAATCAAAATACCGCATGAAGCTTATTTCAAAAAATGAACTTTGAGCAGTAGAAACACAAACTGCTGTAGTAATAAATAACTAGCAGTAGGTAACGAAACACTTCCCCTCAAGTGGTGCATGTAGATGGTTAAACATTTAATCAATAAGCTTCCCCTGAAACCAATATGTTTACCATCTCTTGAATCTCGAACTCTGTAGACTCTATGTAATGATCACTAATGAAGAAAACTGAGTATAACGAATTTGATGAAGAAGTTGAATCTCCTAAACTTGTGTCTTATGTCTTGTACTATCCACGTGATGTCGAACTTATAAATAAATCTGTGAAATATAAGTAGACCGCAACCTCTTGACAAAAACCTCATCTTCTATGAGACACATACTAAGTGATAGCAAATGTAAGCATTAAGCACCTATAAGAAAAATCACACACTTTTGCTAGATTTTGACAAGTCTTCGTCACATCATTTAAGCACGAACAAGTTATCTTAAAAGCCAACTACAACTTTAAGATATGATAAGACACGCACATGTGAAACCCAACTACAACATCAAATAAGCAATAATAAACTGTCTTCGTAATCCCTTCTTCAAATAATCTTCAAACCGAGCCATAAATCAATAAGAATAAACTGAAAGAAATTCAGTTCTATTCGAGATCCAAAACCGTGAGTCACCCGATATCTGATAAAGCTAGCAGTACAAACTAGCTATGTCGGATAGCACTAACGATACAAACTGCTTCAACAAGCGGTATTAACAAACCAAGCACTTAGCAACGCTTTTTTCTGTCTCAAAACTGTCATAAAGTTGTCACTATCTGCTCTTAGCGACACATTATCTGTCACTAAGCTGTCGCTAAAACTGTCACTAAACTGTGACTCCTTCCTCCCATTCTGTTAGCGACTCTTAATCTGTTGTTGAACCGTCGCTGGTTTGTTGCTAATTCAAGCAGTATCAACCTTGGGCGAGCGGTACTAAGTTCGAATCAGCGGTACTAAGTATATAATGAGCAGTACAAACCATCACTTGGCAGCACGAACAATATTTACTTAATAAACTTGAACCCAATAGCATTAATAATCTTCAAATAACATGAACATACTTTATCTTTAAACAATTGTATATTGTATACATCATACCCAACACGCACACTTTTTCACCTGCTGTTCACTATTCGAATAGTACCAATGCATAATAACAGCACAAATCTTTGCATGTACAGGGCAGCATAAATTTGTTTCATTACAAACTCACCATGTGCGAACAGTAGCGAGCATCCATCCAAAGTACTTTACACAAATCTTATTTCAAGCAACCCTATTTTCTATTTTTATAACCGGATCTTTTCTTACTTTATAACATATCTCTTTGTCACCACACTCTCCCTAACTCCTAGCAATAATACTTCACGCAATAAATCAGGTCAGAGAATCAAAGAAATCTCGCAAAAGATTAAAGTTATTACGCAGCAAACAACTTATAAACACAAATCTGTATATGTGTTAATGTCAGATTCACCAGCAGGTTCTTTTGATCATCAACGAACCCTTATATGAGTGTACCTGCTGCCAATACAATCTTTATAATGAAACAATCACCATCTTTTGCTGCTGCTGTCAGGATGTGCAAGAAAACATCAAATCATCAAAGGGCAGCGACAAACAATAATGAACAGCCTTGAAACTTATTGTAACACTAGTGATGAGATTAGATATATGTAGACAAATAATGAATCAGATCCATCATCAATCATCTACGCCAAGAAACCCTTAATAGTAACAATGATTTATAATTGTATTGCATACCGAAAAAGGTAGAAAGGACAATTATAATCATTATTATATCAAATAAACTTCAAAACCCCATAAAACTTTTTACTACAAATGAATTCTTGAAAATTAGGGTTTATGGGTTTCTTCAAAAACCTTGTATGATCCTAGATCAAGAGCCACGAGGCTCTAATACCAATTGATAAGATCGTTTATAGCTCAAGATTGAT